>VWZO01005924.1:57720-77905 GCA_013396975.1 Bucco capensis
GCTGCAAGCTGTTTCCATCCCTCCTTGCCAGTCTGTCACTGGACATGCATCAAGGCAATTCTTGTCTGCATAGTGGTGTGCCTTTGTTCTCCAGTCCTGAAGCAACTTCATTATTACTGTTATTTATTATTATTACTACTGCTGCTACTATAATTTTGGACCTTTGTATTTAGCTCTTCTGGCTTCTTTTCTAAAGGCACGCTGCAGGGGGCTAGTGTTCCTCCTGGCAGCCCAGGAGGACCAAAGCCTGAAGAGCAATTCTGTCCCTCCACCCTGCTGACCTACTGCGAGTCCCACGACGGTAGTGACACTGCCCAGGCGTTAGAGCTGGCGTTGAGCAAGTGCAAGGATGTGGAGCTGCTGAGGCAGTGCCATCTTGTGGCTTTGGGGACACACGACACCAGAGAGCCCATGGCAGGAGAGCAACCACAAACTGGTGTCTCCCAGATATTCCCAGAGGTCCCCAAAAAAGGGTTTGGAGATGAGGAAAGGTACACGTTGTCATGTAGTAGTAACACGAGGAGAAACTTCTTTCCAGTGAGGGTGACAGAGGACTGGAACAGGCTGCCCAGGAGACTGTGGAGTCTCCTTCTCTGGAGACATTGCAGAGCTGCCTGGATACATTCCTGTGTGACCTGGTCTAGGTGATCCTGCTCTGGCAGGGGGGTTGGACTAGATGATCTTCCAACCCCTAACATTCTGTGATTCTGTGATGTCCTGTCAGCCAATCCTTGTCACCCTGAGTCTGGCCTCTCTTCCTCTAGATGATGACTGCACCAACGCTTTCACCCCCAACCAAGTGGCTAGGATGCATTGCTACCTGGACCTGGTGTACCAGCGCTGGGGCCAGAGCAAGAAGCCTGCACCCATCCCTATCCCCCCCATGGTCACGGGGCAGACACAGGAGTCCCTCAGCATCTACTGGTTGCCTCCCATCAGCGGTGTCATCCACGAGAGGTAAGAGATCTGCTGTTGCAATGGTCTTGGGCTTGCACAGGAGGGTAAAAAGGATCCTCTATGATGCACACCCTCTCCATCTCCCTTTCCCCCTTGGTTGTCTCCAGCAGAGCCCTCAGACACAAGAGCCAGGCTGCCGTGATGGCCCCACTGGCACATGGGCTCTCCCACAAGCTCTCTGCTGTCAGGGTGCCGAAAAGGGAAGCCAAAGAGCATCGGGAGGCAATGCCAATTCTTAACCCCCAGAGCACAATCACAGAATGAAAAATGAGCTTCATTTAGCACTTATTGTATAAAATAGCTATTTACCAGGAGGAAATGCAGCCTTGTGGTTAAGGCAGGGAGCTTTGAACCGCAAGAGCTGGGTTTCGTTCCCAGCGCTGTCACGGATTCGTGGTGTAACTAGCTCTGGGGATAGGTCAGGAAACTTTACAAGCTCGAGAAATAACGCTGAGGAACCAGAATTGCTTGGCTGATGAGCAGTGCATGGCCCCCTGAGCACTGGGGTGAGTTGTCTTCCTTCTCCCCAGCACTGGAGCATCACCAAGACCTGGATACACAACCATTAACTCTGTTCAGCAGCCTCTCTTACTAGAACACTTTGGTTTCCACAAGGTTATAGGTCTATGCTTTTATTATTATTATTATTGTTAGAAAGAAGTTCCTCCCCACGAGGGTGGTGGAACACTGGCACAGGTTGCCCAGGGAGGTGGTTGAGTTCCCATCCCTGGAGGCATTCAAGGTGAGGCTTGCCAGGGCTCTGGGCAACCTGATCTAGTTGGGGATGTCCCTGCTTACTGCAGGGGGGTTGGACTAGATGACACCCAGAGGTTCCTTCCAACCCAAACCATTCTAGGATTCTATTATAGGACCATAAGCATGTGTTAAAGAGCTTCAGAACTTGGTTTAAAGCTGATTCAGAAAGCTACCTCTCACAATTAAAAAATAATAGCTCTGAGGGTAGCTGGGACACTCTTGGGTCAGTGTTTGCTGCCTTTCCAAAGAACTGGTGCTCTCCATGATGGGCCTTATGGCCCACAGATAACTACAGCAAGTGCCTGTCAGGCCCCAGGCATGAGAGCCTCTGAGTAACTGGGTGGCCTTGAGTCATTGAAACAAACTGCTTTGGTGGGGAATAGAGTGCAGGAAAACAGGAATCTAGAAGGCAGGCACTGGGTCTTCAGCTCCATCCCCAACTCTTGCTCATAAGTGGCTCAGGAGCTGTGGTAGGATGGGTGTCCTGCATTCCCTGAGATGAGTAGGTCAAGGGAGGGTGCTGAGGCTGGTCCTTATCACAGAAAAGTGCCTTTTTCTTTCCTGGAGAGCACAGTGGGACATTAATTGACATTTTTATGGCTGTTTTGTATTCCAGTAGTGACCAAAGCCAAAACCTGACTCAAGTGCACCAACCCAACTGCAGAGACATTGCCCTGGGAAGTGTGAAGTCTGTTGGCTCTACTTCATGGGCAGGGAACAGGTGACTCAGTGGCTCATCCAACACTATCCAGAGAGCATGTAGAAAAGGAGGGATTGAATCCAGCTTCTCCCACAGTCATTTTTATTCTCCTGCCCAAGCAGGATGATATGCCCAGGGGTTTCCCAAGTGCTTAGCTTTGTTTTACCAGCTTCCCATCTCATCCTGCCTGGACAAATGTAGATGGAAAATTAACTGGTTGTGATTAGGCATACCAACACCTTTGTTTTCTGTCTGCAGGGAGCAGGACACACTGTGTGACAACTGTGCAGAGGATGGCACCTTCCATCAGTATGTGCACGAGGCCTCTTCCCCTCGGGTCTGTGATTCTTCTGGCTACTGGACACCAGAAGAAGCAGAAGGTAAATGTCTCCTTTCTTCCTCTGGCTGGGAATCTCCTGGACAGAGAAGAGAACTTGGGAGTGAGATGTCTCCTCTTTGGGGATGGCTTTTAGTGCAGGAAGGACTTCTAGGTGCCCAGGAACCTGGTAACTGCCAGCTGGCTTTGGACAAATGAATCAATACCCTAATATTAACTCCAATCATTGACCAATAGGTCTCATTAACATCTTCCTGGGCAAAGGGAGGGGCATTGATAAAAATAGAGGTATTACAACACAGATCTCAGGACCACATCCAAAATCTCAAGGGCATTCACAGGCTTTGATGCAGCCTTGTCCAAAGGAAGCAAGAGGAGCTCCCTGCTCAGTCTCACCAAGTCTGTGCCAAGTTATAGGCAATCCAGGCTGGATGCAATTCCTTGCTGGTAAGGTGAAGAGCAGTGTGTCACAACTTCTCTTGTGCTGAGACCCAGATGTTGGTTTAGAGACCCACCTTGTGGGCATGGTGGTAGCTTTCAGGGTGATACAACTGCCACAGTAGCTGTTGGGCTTTTCATACTGCTTTAGCCTCTCCAAGAGCAGAGTAAAGGTGCTAGAAGACCAGGTGGAATGTTCCTATGAGCTGGGTGTAGTGCACATGCTGCTATTGAACCATGTGAAGCCAGAGGATCTGTTAGCTCTGTGAAAAGAAAGACAGGTTTTATGGGGTTTTAAAAGACTAATATCAAATGGATGCAGGCCTTGATCTGGTGCTGGGCCCTAAGAAATATTTGCAGTGGTTGGCAAAGACAAGGGTATTTCTACTACAGGATGATGAAATCCAATGATGCTTTCCGAGACGGAAAGCACAACACTACATTTCCCTTATTGAGTGCTAAGCCACCAGCAGGGAAGGCAGGTGGGGATCTGAGGTCAGCCTGACCACTGTCCTGGAGGTCCTTGTGGAAGAACAGCCTTCTAGAGCTGCTTCCCTGGCTTGCTTTGGACCTGGTCTCTTCGGACCTGTGACCTGTTCCAGATGTGCCTGTGGAAAGCTTCAATCTCTACTCTGCTTACTCTATGTTCAAACCCATAGGGCCATAGGAATTTGGTATTCATGTGGCTTTGGCAAGCCTTCTGTGTCCAAGAGACTACAGAGCAAGCTTTGTGTTCCCCAGGCTGTCTCTAGAGCTTGGCACTGGCCAGCTGTAGTGTGGATACCATTGTCCCTGTTTTAGAGGGCTATAAGATACCAGATCTGCCAAGGCTGGTGCTTGTATGCATACCCAGGAGCTGAGAGACTGGTAGTGCTTATTGTTTTGTAGGATGTCAGGGCAGATGCCTCCAGCTCTGGCACATGCCTATGGTGGGTGCAAAAATACATGGATGTGCAACTATAGCATGGAGATGCATAAACATCCAGTTCTGGAGCCCTCAATATAGAAAGGACATGGAGCTGATGGANACACCTATGTGGTACTACAGGGGAGGATCACCCCTATGGATTCCTTGTGAGGTCAACTGTCCCCTGGTTCTCCTTAGCCTTCTCCTTGTCCCTCCTGCCTAGGGCCTCCAGATGTGGATCAACCCTGCGAGCCCAGCCTGCAGGCCTGGAGTCCAGAGCTCCACCTGTACCACATGAACATGACAGTGCCATGTCCCCAGCCAGATGGCTGCATCCTGGAGCTGCGCTTCCTGCACCCTGTCTACCCTGACTCCCTCACCCTCTGGACCACATACCTCTCCACAGGCTCTCCCAAGGCACTGTCTGACATTGAAGTCTTGACAGAGCAAGGGGAGTCCATCCATCTGGGACCCCTGGACACCTTCTGTGATGTGCCCTTTACCGTGAAGCTCAACATCCCTAAAAAGGTGTCTGGAGTCAAAATCTACACCTTTGATGAGAGGATGGAGATAGACACGGCCCTGCTGACCTCCATGCCCCACAGTTCTCTGTGCTCTGCCTGCAAGCTGATCCAGTACCGGGTGCTCCGTGAGCCCCCATTTGCAAATGGATCCCCTGCCAGCCCAGCCCAGGCACAGCGCCAGTTCATAGACACGTGAGTGAGGAGGCTGAGGGGGTGGCTGGGACAGTTTTGATAACCTCCTCAGGTCCTCCCTTTGAATCCATGGATGGTTTTCCTTGTGTTTTGGTGTCCCATTGTAGTCCCCGTGCCTGTCCCCTGCTCCCCTGGTGATCACCATGCTCAATGCCATGAGCCAATTCCCTCTTCGGCGTTGAGGAAGCTTGTTGCAGGCCCACCACGCTAGCATGATCCTTGCCTATGAGCCTGGGCTAACCAGGAGGAGTTTATTAAACCCAGAAATATTTTTCCCCCATCAACACAACCACTAAAATGATTGTTTGAGTTAATGTTACTTCTCTCCAGCTCAAACCCCAGGGAAATAAGCAGCAGGCCCCTCTGCATGACCTGGCAGAGACCTTCTTCCCACAGTCCCTGCCTCTGGCAGTTTAGAGTATGAAGGCATATGTCAAACTGTGATACTGCATGGGCACACCCATGATTTCTATAGCTGGGGTGAGAAGATCTGTTGCAGATGTATGGGCTGTTCCCTCCTGCTTGCTCTTCAAGTCCACTCTGTTCCTGCAGGGAAGTCACACCTGGGCAGATGTACCGCTACCAGGTACAGGCCATCTCTGGGACAACCTCAGCAGAAGCCTCCCCACCTCTTGTCCATGTCCATGGAGCTCCCTACTGTGGGGATGGGAAGGTGACCACGTAAGTCAAGAAATACAAGCTCTTAGCTGAGGTTCTTTAAGCTGGCAGGTCATCCTGCCCCAAAAGGAAGGACTGGGTTGGTCCTCCACCCATGGGTATTTGACTAAAGATGGTGCACTGAATCCCTGCAGCAGACTGGACTGCAGAGCTTGTGTTTTGTAAAACACCATCTACATAGGAGATGGAGACAGTCTTTTTTGAGATGTAGGGTCTGGATAAGGGGTCCACTCTGAACATCTTCCATGTTTGACTGCAGTGCTTGGGTTCTATCACGTCCCAGCAAAATGTTGTGGAGTCTAACCCCAAAGCAATTTGCCTTTGGGACTGGCCAAATATAACCTTCTGCATAGGGCACATGATGGTGGCCCCACAGGAGTAGGTTCTGCAGCAAGCACAGTCCTACAAGGCATGATGTCTTTTGAAAGCTGTCTGAGATCTGCTGTCATATGACGAGAGATGCACCAGCTCTACATTGGGAGATTCCAGCAGTTCACCTGCTCCAGCTGGGGATAATTATGCCAAAAGTCCATATTATTTTTTTCAGACCAACTTCCAGGTTACTTAGAGTCAATTCCCTTTGAAAACAGCTTTCTTAACAGTGTGAGGGAAGTGGACAAGCAAAGCAAGTATGGGAGGGACTGTGGTATTGTTCAAGACCCAGCAAGGCTAGCTGCTAAAATAGTGTCATCTGGTATGGTTTCAATATGAATTCATGCTAGCTGAAGACTTGGTCCAGAGAGAAAGCAAATGATGATATTAGGCTCAGTTGTCAAAGCTGGTAGAAAAGTGAGAGGAGTAGAATAGGGCACATAGCTGCTGAGATTTTTGGCAGGCTGTGGTGGAAGGGACCATGAAGAAATGTTGGTCTGTGGAAGTTTATTTTCCTTTGTGCCATGGGTGGAACAGTGCTCCAAAGGTGGGAAGATAGGACACAATGGGTCATTCATGTTAGATGAGGGTGGAGGTGGGTGAGCATCATGAGATGTATGTCTGAAGATGTTTTGCTTCTTTGTATGTACAAAGGAATAGGTACAAATCCAGGCATTTCTCCCAGCTTTTCCCATCAGGTCTATTTTCTGCAGTATGAAGATAAAACCTGTTCAAGGAAACTGCTTGGGCTGCTTTTCCTCATGAGATAATACGCATGCCGGCTGGAGGCAGATTCTCGTCTCCTCTTGGGATAACCTGCTTTCTGTCCCTTCTCCTGCCTCCCCTTCTCCAGCTAAAGCAGGGTCATGCACAGCAGGTTGCCCAGGATTATGTTCAGGTGTCTTTGGAATCTCTCCAGAGAAGGAGACTCCCCAATCTCTCTGGACAGCCTGGGCCAGTGCTCTGGCACCTCACAGCAAAGATTTTCCTTAGTTCCAGATGAAGCCCCCTGTGTTCTAATTCGTGGCTGTTGTCCATTTTTCCCTGTCACTGGGCACCACAGAAAAGAGTCTGGTCCCTTCTTCCCACCCCTTAGATATTGCTAAGCATTGAGAAGATCCTTTCTCAGTCTGCTCTTCTTCACACTAAGCAGCCCCAGGGCTCTCAGCCTTTCCTCCTCACAGAGATGCTCCAGTCCTCTCAGCATCTTCATAGCCTCTACTGGACTCTCTCTAGCACTGGTTCCTTGACTCTCTTAAACTAGGGAGCCCAAAACTGGGGGAGTGGGGGAGGAGAACCTCACTTGACCTAGTGACCACACTCTTTTTGCCTCAGGTCTTGTAAGAAAGTCACAATACAGTGAGTTCTTTCTCCCATATGCTGTATATTCAACCTCTTTTTGTCACCTGGCAAGATGTGGTATTTTCTCTCCTCTACCTTGCTCCACATGTGGTTCTTCCTCTCCTCTACCTTGCTCCACATGTGGTTCTTCCTCTTCCCTCTACTTCTGTGGAGGGACCTACTCCAATCCCTAAATGGAACTTCCAAGAAGGCTGCAGAGGGCCTGTTTGCAAAGGCCTGCAGTGAAAGGACAAGGGGTAATGATTTTAAATTGGAGAAGAGTAGATTTAAACTGGACATTAGAAAGAAGTTCCTCCCCATGAGGGTGGTGGAACACTGGCACAGGTTGCCCAGGGAGGTGGTTGAGTTCCCATCCCTGGAGGCATTCCAGGTGAGGCTTGCCAGGGCTCTGGGCAAGCTGCTCTAGTTGGGGATGTCCCTGCCCAGTGCAGGGGGGTTGAACTAGATGAGCTCCAGAGGTCCCTTCCAACCCAAACCATTCTAGGATTCTATTCTATGAAGATATGAGATCCTCACTCATGATTGGGCAGAAGCACAAGAATGAGTCAAGGGTGATGCTAACAGTCTGGCTGTTGTCTTCTTAGGAGCCTGGAGGAGGAATGTGATGATGGGGACTTGCTGGATGGAGATGGCTGTTCCAGGAAATGTAAAAAGGAAAAAGGCTTCAACTGTGTTGGTGAGTCCAAAAGCATGGAGACATCCTTTTGAGGCAGGAGTCAAAACTCTGCATGTTATTCACACTGCTCTTCATAGCAAGAGGTGATGCACCTCATCGCAGCGAAAGAAGTGCGGCGAGCAGATCCAGAGAGGTGATTCTGCCACTTTACTCTGCTCTGCTGACACCTCCTCTGGAATACTGTGTCCAGTTCTGGAGCCCTCAACACAGAAAGGACATGGAGCTGATGGAGCAGGTCCAGAGGTCCCTTCCAACCCAAACCATTCTAGGGTTCTATAAACCATGGGTCTGCAGCTGAAGTGATCCACAGAGCTTGACAGGCCCTTGTGGTGGGAAATCTGGCTTGATGGCCAGCATGCCTCTTGGAACAGGAGGAGTTGCATGTGCCTGAAGCCTGGTTTGTAAACAGGTCATCCCTTGTCTTCCTGCAGGAGAACCAAGCCTGTGCTACGTGCATGATGGCGATGGGGTGTGTGAGGCTTTTGAGAAGACAAGCAGCATCCTGGACTGTGGTCCTTACACACCTGAGGGATATGTGGATCAGTGGGCAGTGAAAGCCTATGCCTCTCATCAGGACACAAAGTCCTGCCCTGCTTCCTTGGTCACTGGAGAGCCTGTTGTGAAGGTAAGTCAAGGCATGGCCCAAAAATAAGCCTTCTCTAGCAAAGCCCATGCACTAAAGCAGGGAAGGCACTGCTGCACTGAGGCAAAACCAAAGTCTTCAGAGTATCTCTGGGGGGGAGTGTTCATTGATTCCTCTGTTCTGACACAGGGAGCCAGCAGAAGACATGGGCTTTTTTCATACCCCTCTTTTGGTAGTCCCTAAGCCTAGGAACTGCAGTGAAATTTCATCAAGGCAGGGAGAGGGAACACCTCCCCTGACCATGTAGTTTGCTAAACAGTGACCACCCCTGTCCTACCAGCTCAATGCACAACTTCCAGCATGTGAGTAGTCCCACTGCTGGTTTAAAAAAAAGCCTGTAAGTCTAATACCTTATAAGGTCAGGGCCTGAAAGGATAAAATCACACATATATCAGCATCTGTGCTGCTCTCAAACTCTCTGATCTGAAGCCAAGGAAAAATCGATGGGAGAATTCCCATCTTTCATATGGGCTTTGGAGCAGGGCCTGAAGGTCCAGGAAGGGATTTTGCCTGATCAATGTTAATGTGGTGTGTGTGTGTTCTTTTCTAGCAAGCTGAAGAAGGGCAAGAAACAAGGAGAGAGGTTGTATTTAGACTGCTGTGCTTCTGTTTCTATTGACCTGATATAATGTGGCATGGTTTAATGGCATGGTGGTGATAGGTAGATGGTTGGACTTGATGATCTTAGAGGTCTCTTCCAAACTGAATGATTCTGTGTCTAATGAGATGCCTTGGGCTTAGGTGTCTGCTCCTCTAGAGTGACAGATGTCTGCCAGGCCTATGGGGATGTCTGGGGTCCTATGGGGCATTGAGTGGCACAGAAGGCTGATGTCCAGGCAAATGAATCACACCTTTGGATCTCATCAGCCCAGCCAAAACCAGGAGGATGTGGTGTTAGCTACCATCTCACAGCTCATTATTGCTTACTCAGCCCCATAGATACCATGAGGTGTTTAAACAGCATATTTGCAGCACCTCAAAATGCCAAAGGCTTCCTATGCACTTGTGTGGGCAGTGAGATGTCACTCCTGCTTAGGAACCCACAACCTGATTTTCTTCATGCTAGGAACCAACTTGGGATCCTTCTCAGTGTTTGTGTCTTCCTCCAGGTTTTGTAGGTGCTGTTTTGTTCTCTCACTTTCCTTGCTTGCTAGCAGGGTTGAAAAAATAACACAATCTCTCCTTCTAGGTATGTAAATCACACCTTCAGGATGTGCCAAAGGACCTTTCCCTGGCTGCTTGGTTCCCCTGCACTCCCAGCCAAGAGAGTGCTCAGAATCCAGATGAGGAAAGGATGCCCTTGGGCAGTGAAGGAGTTTGGCTCAAGGTAAGTGAGGATGTGCAGTCAGGATTTGCTTGTCTTTGTCCCAGCACTTTGGTGACAAAGACCCAGTCTTTTTTTTTTGTCCTATAGGAGCTACAAGAGTCTTAAAAACTGCTCAGATAAGACTTCATGTCCTACTGAACTCTTTGCAAATGCCTGTGGCTGTGTCTTATGTAGTTACCCCATTCCCACCATGAACAGCAAACCCATCCTGGGGCAGATTGCCAGGAGAAGGGTTGTGCCTGAAACCAGAGGCCCACAGAAATATGTTGAGGCTGAGAAGCAACTTGCTTCTGACTGTTTCCTGCTATCAAGCTGTGCCATTACACCCACAAAAGATGGGTGCAAGCTGTGCTTAAAGTCCTAATTTCCTTTGGATTCTCATAGCTGTGAAGAGCAAGAGAGAGAGTAGCTGGATATACACTGCTATCCTGAAGGGTCCTGAGCACTCCAGGTTGCTGCTGAGCACCCTTAGCCCACAGCAATCAGCAGTGGCATGTAGGTCATCCTGCCCCCAGGTGACTCCAGAACAAATGAGGAAGAATTTCTTTACCAAGAGGCATAATAGACACTGGAATGGGCTACCCAGGGAGATGGTGGAATAGTTGTCCCTGGAAGTGCTAAAAAAACCCCATGTGTAGATGTGATGCTTGGTTTAGTGGTGAGCATGGTAGTCTTGGGTAGGTGGCTGGACTTCATGACCTCAGAGGTCTTTTCCAACCATAATGATTCTGTAAGTGATCCTGCAGCTCAGTGGAGACTCAGGAGCTGCTTTTGGGAGGGCACCTGGAGGGTCAAAACCTCTCTGTCCCAGCAGGCCAGAGGAGAGCTGAGGGTTTTAAGCCAAGGTGATTTTTAGTGTGGAATTTCTGACCACAGGCACAGTTTTAGAGGTTTTGTGGCTGTTGCCTGGTGTTACTGGAAAGCTGGGCTTTGGCATGCTGCTTCCTGTGCAGTTTGAGAGGCACCTTGCCCTGCTTTGCTCAAGGCTATCTGCAGAGAACCTCTTCCCAAGCCTCTCAGGCAACTTGGGGAATTATTAAACCTGAATCAGTAAACATGGCTATTGCCTCTGAGGTCCATTCTCTCTCTCCCCAAAGATCTTCCTTTTACTGGCTGTTTTTTCTTTCCTTGCTTCCATGCCAGTGTGCTCACAACCTATTTTCTGGCCATGAAAAATGTGCCTCTTTTCTTCCTTCGCTAGCGACAAAGCAGCAACCTCCCCCTCTGCCCTACCTAGATGAAAGCTTGATTTCCACTTCTCACCAGGGGTTAAAGCATGTTCCAGTTTTATTGGAGCTTGTGGTCACTTCTTTTCCTCTATGGATGTTTATATTAGAGACTTTCATTACTGCTTCTCCATGCTCTCTCTAGGAGTGCTATTATTTTCCACCCATAAAATTATTTATGGACTCGTAATAAATATGCTCTTTTTGCTTTTATTTTTTCTTCTTTCTTTCTTTCCCCCTTTTTTAATAGAGTTTGCCTGATTGGTAACATATTGGGTTGGGAAACACATCATTTTGTTGACAATTTGCTCAGCACACCAGCCTACCCAGAGGGGAACAATGCTGTTCGTGCACATGCATACCCATGTGTGCATGGGGGGGAGGGGGGGGTTCTGTGGCCACCATCTTCTATGGCTACATTAAAGCTGTTGCACCTGTGTCAGCCAGGCCACAAAACCCATCCAGTGGTAGGGATCAACTCCTACAAGTGTTTCTCAAGAGGTGGCACCAATGAGCAAGGGAGAGGTTGGGTCATGCTGTAAGTGTGCTAGGGGCCACAGGTGTCTGTGCCACCCAATGAAGCACCCACCATGATGCACCTTGGGTCTGTCTGCAGATGGGGAGTTGTTAGGATTTGCAGATCTCTGGCTATGCTTTGTTCTCAGTTTCCAACACATCTGTATCAAAATAAGCATGGCCAGCAGAGCCAGAGAGGTGATTCTGCCACTGCACTCTGCTCTGCTCACACCNGGAGAAATCAAAATCACTTGTAAGCAAGGCAGGATATGTGACATGCAGGAAATTAAACAAAAAGGGGGAGAGGGAGGGAGAAAAATTAAGAAGATTGCCTGCTGTGGCCAATCATGTCATGGCTATCAAGAAAAATCAGAATTGGGATATTAAGCAAGTCAGCTGTTGTTGGTCTTGCTTCAAGCCAGTGTCTTTCTCATCTGAGTAGGTGAAGGAAGGGAAAGACCTGAAGCTATGTAGTCCAGGGAAAGCCTCCCCTGCTTTCTCCAACCATCTCTTCCCCTGAGGAACCATGCATCACATATCAGGTAGTTGTCCCCTCTGCTCCCTGAGTCTGCTCCTTGGGCTGTACCCAGCCAGCTGGGACTTGTCCTTCTCTAATATACTCCTTTGCCTTGAATTTCTGGGCTTCCTCCATGACAGCATTCAACAAAAACACTCCATAGGGTGGATCTTGGTCAAAACACATCTTGGCACTGGGTGGGGGGTACCAGGGTGGGGGAGAAAAACATTTCTATCATCTTACTTCAAAGAACATCTGCCCTGCCATGATTGATGCTGCAAGTTTCCCAGCCTTGGGGGCTATAGACAAGTGGGGAACTGTCAGCTCTCCTAGCAGACAGGACTTCTTCTCACAAATCTTTCCACATGTTGGCTGATGGAGAGTTTGCAGTCACTCTGGGCACTAGGGCCATTCCTTGGGGGTTTTTTTTGGTGGAAATATTTTGGTAGCAGGGCTGGTAGCTGTTCTCTCTGGGTGCCTTGCTTGCCCAGCTGGCACTATGTGGGGTGGGAGTTGGACTCTGGTGAAGAGAGGAAAGAAAAGGAGTTAGCCACATCTCAATCAGGTGCTGCTTAGTTTTGAAAGCAGCAATGTGGAAGCTGTAAAATTGTGGCAAGGCAGGACTGATACACATGGGGAAAGGGAGAAGGAATCTAGGGGCTCTTGGTTGATAGCTGGCTGAAGATAAGCCAGCAATGTGCCCAGGTGGCCGAGAAGTCCAACAGCATCCTGGCTTGGATCAGCAATAGTGTGGCCAGCAGAACTAGATCAATGACAGTCCCTCTGTACTGGCACTGGTGAGTCCACACCTTGAATACTGAGTTCAGTTTTGGACCCCTCACTACACAAAAGACTGAGGTGCTGGAGTGTGTCCAAAGAAGAGTAACAAAGCTGGTGAAGGGTCTAGAGCACAGGTCTTGTGAGGATTAGCTGAGCAATCCGGGGCTGTTTAGTCTGGAGAAGATGAAGCTCAGGGGAGACCTTCTCACTCTCTACAACTCCCTGAAAGGAGGCTGAAGCAAGGTTGGAGTTGGTAACAAGAAATAGGGCAAGACAAAATGGCCTCAAGTTGCACCAGGAGAGGCTCACGTTGGATATTAGGAAAACTTTGTTCACTCCCCTCTTCTTGCCCTCCTGCCTAGGTGTGCTTTGAGAGACCTGCAGTGCCCACCTCCCTTCTGGTCTTCCTGGCCTCCGATGGCACCATCCCAGGCAACCAGCACAAGCCAAGGGTCACTGTCCAGCTAAGCGACGTAGATGGGCTGAACCGCTCCTTGGGTGAGAAACCTATGGACTGTGGCACCAGTCTGTGGGCACCAGGAGCCCTCCCCAGTGCTGCCATCTCTCACTTGACTGGGTGCTGCTGTCCCCTACCCCCCCACACCTCCCCCTTTGCAGCGTGATGTTTTTCCCAAGCTGGTTTGATGGATGTGGGGAGGAGCAGAAGAGGAATATCAAAGGCAGAGCAAACATCCTTAGAGCTGCATCTGCCCTATGAGGACAGGCTGAGAGAGCTGGGTCTCTTCAGCCTGGAGGAGACTGAGAGGAGACCTCAGGAATGTTTATAAATATATTAAGGGTNTCTTTGCCTCGTCTTGCAGGGACGTATGAGCTGTCATGCCAACACAACCCCCTTGTCATCAACATCACCAATGTCCAGGAGGACCTATCCCACCAGGCTGCTTCAGTGCTGCTCAACTTCTCCTCCCCACTCGTGGGTGTCACAGCTGTGGCCTTGCGGTCCTCAGCTTGGCCTGGCTTCTCTGACCCTACCACCTGCCTCCTGCAACATGAGGAAGGACATGGCCATCAGCACTACAGGTATGGTCTCCTCAGGGTGCTTCTCATCAGGCACCCAGAGGACCTCTCTCTTCTGGGGCTTTGTGATTCAGTTGTGGTGTTTTTATCTACCCACGAGGGTTTCATGGCTGTTCTCACGTTGCTTTAAGGTGTTGTTGGAAAATCCAGTGTAATGAGTCATGATTTGTTTATCTCACTGTAGGGGAGGAGACAGAGAAATAGACTTTAGCAGGGCCTGTTGTGGCAGGACAAGGGGTGATGTTTTTAAAGTAAAAAAGGGGAAATTCAGCCTGGATATAAAGAAGAAATTTTTTTTTAAGTGAGGATGGTCAAACACTGGAACAGATTGACCAGAGAGGTGGTAGAAACATTGCAGGTCAGCTTGCCTGGGGCTCTAGGTAACTTGATGTAGTTGAAGATGTCCCTGCTCACTGCAGGGAGGTTAGACTGTGACCTTCAGAGGTCCCTTCCAACTCAAACCATTCCATGATTTAGTTCAACAATACAAAATTGTTCAGTGGCAGGAAAAGCAGACCCCCTCTGCTGTTACTGATCTGAAACACTGGCTTCTTGAACACGTGCTTTACAAGCTCTGTTTCTATCCATTCCAGTCTTCCCCACACTGCAGGAAGTGGAGACAAAGCTCTTCTCTTCCTCTTCCTAGTTCTCCTCTTCCTCCTGTCTGTGCTGGTTCCCCATCTATCCTCAGGCTCCCCATGAAGTCTCATGCTGCCCCTGTCATAACGTGGTGCTAACAGTACTAATAGCAATGGCACTTCAATTTATTGATGTGCACACTTGCGGGCATCTGCCTGTTCTTCTCAAGCAGCAAACAAGAGGCAATGTTAGCAGAATGGGTGCTGCCCTCCAAGAGGGTTCTTGCTGACAAAGGGATGGGGAAGGACTGTCATCCCAAACAGGCTAAATAAACAAGGCAGAGCGTGCCAAACAGAGGCACAGACCCAAGGATGGTGCTCAGCTCTGTTCTAGAGGGGCTGATGACAGCCAGACCTGCCAAGCCTGGCTTTGCTTTCAGCTCTTTAGTTACAAGCATTGCCAATTTAGAGCTCTGGTTCAACCAGTTACTCAAACTGCACTACTGGGAATAGTGATTTTTTGGGTCCAAGCTTTGCTGGAGCTGCGGGACTGTTAAGAGTGAAAGCCTTTGGCTAGGGTCATTGCATCACTGCTACTGTCATTTTTCTTCTGCTGATGGCCCTGGATGGAGGAACATCCCCAATAACGAATGAGTGTGCGTGTGTTTGTCTAAAAGTGGGATCATGGTACGATTGATTTATGTAGAGTTCTGGAAGCCTTGAATATCTTCCAGTTGCTTTGTACATTCTTTTTAAGTGCATGTGTGATTTAGACAGAAACATAAATCTTAGTGAGTCAGCATATAAATATTATTCTCAGCCTTACATTAAAGGATCAGCATCCACCTGAAATGCAGTCTGTTTCCTCCTGGTAGCAGTACAGCTATGCACACACATGCTTCTAAGATTCCAGCCAACTGATGTGGTTTTGCAATTACATTTTCTCATCCTTTTAAAATAATTTTACACTCTCATTGCTCAAGAGCTTCCCTCTCAGAAGCAACTGCAAGGAGGAATAGACTGACCAGATGCAGCCAAGCATTGCCTATGGATGGGGAAAAGTTTGGATAGGGACAAAAAGAGAGGAAAAATGATAATTTTTCTCTTAGAAGTCATATTCTAGCTGAAGCACAAGCCAGTTTCCATGGGACTGAAGTGCATGGAGCTATGTGCTGTCCCCTTTGCATGGGCATGGCAGGACCCAACACAGCATGGTGGGGTTTGGAAGGGACCTCTGGGGATCATCTAGACGAAACTTAGGTTACTCAGGGTTACTCAGAGCAGGTTTCCCAGCATCGTGTCCAGAAGTGTTTGGAATCTCTCCAGAGGAGAAGACTGCACAACCTCTCTGGGCAGTATATCTTCTTATTGCTGTCCCACAGGGTCCCCATGACATTGGCTTAGCTGCTCTATGCTGAATAGTTGTTTATGCATGTGCCCTTAGCAAACCTTGGACTAAATTTTTGGAGTAGGAAATGCTATTCATAGTACTGCTTGAATATTTAGAGGGGAACTTAGGCTTACAACCTAGAGTAGCCTCACCAATAATAAAGGACCTGCCTCTGAAATCAGGATACATCTAAGTATCTCCCCCTTATTGTATTTTAAAATCTATTTAATCTCCAAAACTAATTTACAGCTGTATTTTTCTTTTTAAAGGCCAAAACCCAATTTCATATAAGGCAGGTAGAGTCTGAGGGGGAAAAAAAACCTGCATGAAAAACCCAGGAATATAAAATCTTCAGAGGTTTAGAGACATTCAGCTGTAAAGGATCACAGATGATCTGTGTTATTGCAGTGAAGAATTGACCATTTGCACGTACCCAGCCTCAAAGACACAGTACGTGCATGTACTTTCCTAAAATAACCCAAGAAAGGGTCAGGAGCTAAAAGCAACAAAGCAACAAGGTTTCCTGACTTCAGTCTAGAAATGCTCCTTGCCAAAGTAATAAATATGTGACAACTTGGTATTTCTGTAGCATCTTTCTTCTGGAAGGATCTCCAAGTGCTTTGCAGGCTGGGAGCAAACAAAGAGATCATGGTTTTGGTGATGAAATGCAGCCATCTCCAGGGCAGGGTGCAGCTGACGTTTGACACTAGGGAATCACAGAATCATTTGGGTTGGAAGGAACCTCTGGAGGTCATCTAGTCCAACCCCCCTGCAGTGGGCAGGGACATCCCCAACTAGAGCAGCTTGCCCAGAGCCCTGGCAAGCCTCACCTGGAATGCCTCCAGGGATGGGAACTCAACCACCTCCCTGGGCAACCTGTGCTAGTGTTCCACCACCCTCATGGGCAGGAACTTCTTTCTACTGTCCAGTCTAAATCTACTCTTCTCCAATTGAAAACCATTGCCCCTTGTCCTTCCACTGCAGGCCTTTGCAAACAGGCCCTCTGCAGCCTTCTTGGAAGTTCCCTTTAGGTACTGGAAGGTCACTAGTAGGTCCCCCAAAGCCTTCTCTTCTCCAGGCTGAACAATCCCAGCTCCCTCAGCCTGTCTTCATAGGAGAGGTGTTCCAGCCCCTGATCATTCTCATGGCCCTTCTCTGGACATCCCTGTTTTATAGAAAGAGTTGCCTTCTGCTTTCAGACCTCCTTGAGGCACTGAATGCTGGGAGAGCATTTGCAGACCAAAGCAGCGTGGTATCCCTCCCTTGTGCCTTGCTACCAGCACCAGGAATCCTCTCTGCCAGCAGATCAAGGCTGCTCTTTGTTTTCTGTACCAAGACACAACCTGTGGCCAGCAGGGTGAGGAAGGGGATTCTGTCCCTCTGCTCTGCTCTGGGAGGACCTCACCTGCAGTGCT
Organism: Bucco capensis; assembly: GCA_013396975.1. Taxonomy (NCBI): domain Eukaryota; kingdom Metazoa; phylum Chordata; class Aves; order Piciformes; family Bucconidae; genus Bucco; species Bucco capensis. Next base: position 75,050 of record VWZO01005924.1, read on the forward strand.
GGGTCCACCTCTGGAATCCTCAGCACAGCAGAGACATGGACCTGTTGGAGCAGGTCCAGAGGAGGCCACAGAAATGATCTGAGGGCTGGAACAGCTCTGCTGTGAGGACAGGCTGAGAGAGTTAGGATTGTTCAGCCTGGAGAGGAGAAGACTCCAGGGACACCTTCTTACAACCTTGCAGTGCTTCAAGGGGCCAATAAGAAAGGTGAGGAGGGTCTTTTTAGCAGAGCCTGTTGTGACAGGACAAGGGGTGATGGTTTTAAACTAAAAGAGGGAGATTTAGGCTAGACAGAAGGAACAAATTTTTTATGCTGAGTGTGGTGAAAGCCTGTCCCAGGTTGCCCAGAGAAGTGGCAGATGTCATCCCTGGAACCATTGGAGGTCAGGTTGTTTGGGGCTGTGAGTAACCTGCTCTAGTTGCAGATATCCCTAATCATTGCAGGGGGGATGAACTAGATGAACTTTAAAGGTCCTTTCCAACCCAAAGTACTCTTATTCTGTGATTCTTATGAGGTCAAGCAGAAATCAGACTTCTAGTGAGTTTCCACCCAGGAAACTCAAACTCTTCAGCTTTCATCCTTTTCTTTGTATTTTATAACTGAGCCTCCTGTTTTCCTTGGTACAGGCTGTGTATTGCACCAGGGGAACATTGTTCATTTCCTCTGACAGGTTTCTTTGTAGCGTGGTTTTATTTTTAGTGTTTTATTTTATGTTAGCATATGCTGGGAAATGCCTTGATGAGATAACAGGAAGGGTGCTACAAAATGCCATCTGTGTTGTGTTTTTATTTCCTGTGTGACTGCCCTTCTCTGCTCCCCCAAAAGTGGATTTCATGCATTGAGGGGAGTTTGGTTTGGATTCCTTTTACATGGAAGGTGGGTGTCAGGGAAAGAAAATTGGATGGAGGAGGCTGCTTACATATTTTCAGTGTAAAGATGATGGGCTAGTGTGTCCCATGGTCAGAGACCATGCACAAAGTGGATTTGACCCTTATGTTGGGATCCTTATGTCACCACCAATTGGTTGAGAGAAGCTCAGGTCAACGTGCACCTCCATCCCTCCATCTTCACCCTGTCCTCCCAGCTCAGGCTCTGCTTGTACATGCAGTGCAGCCAGCATTGAATTGTCTGCTGTGAGAACAACACATGTTGCCTGGACATCTGTTCCCTGCCTTTCCCAGGCAAATGCAGTCTTCTGGGTGCAGTCTGAGATCCATCAGAGCTGTCTGGGTCTGTACCACACTATGCACGTCCTCTCTCCTTGGCCTGGAGGAAAACACCTCTCAAGAAGCAAGTCTAGGATCTTGATCACCACCTTCCTTGGGACATGGGCTCACTTTTAGCCTTCGCTTCTGCCCTTGAGACGTCTTAAGGTGCTTGTCCTCCGGTATCAAAGCCTAATGACCTCTGGCTCTTCTCTTGTGGGTCCTTGACTGACTGATGGGCAGTGATGGCCAAAGATGGACTTGATCATTTACTTCAACTGGTGGCTCCACTGTCCAGCTGGAAGGTGGAAAGCCTTTGGAGGCACAAAGATCATTTTTATGGGCTGCCCCATTCTCTTTGCTCTCTGCAGCTTAGTCAGCTTTTTGAGTTTAATGATTTGTATATGGCTGCTTTTTAGGATGTTCAAGACATCTTCTGCTTCCCCTGAGACTAACCAGTCTCACCTAGAAAAAAATTACCTCACAACATAGGGTTTTCACCAACTTGATCTTGAGTCAAGTACAGCAGCTGGACAGCTTAGAAACAGGATGCTTGTGGAAGTGGCCACTTGGATCCATGAAGTTGTTCCAAGCTTAGCCAACCACTGATCTATCAATGGAAGGTGAATTACAACTCGGAGCACTCATGTGAGGTGCAAGACAGGCTTTCTTACTGACCCTGGCACAGATCCTGGTGAAACTCTGAAGCTTGATCATGATTCCTTATTCTCTTATCAGTATGGCTGGGATGTGAATCACACAAAGCCTTCTGCTCTTCCAGTGTCCATTGAAAAAGGGAACAAGCACAGGGGGACTGTAAGCTTTGCCTGCAGAGCCCTTCATGGAGTGCTGCAGCCAGCCTGTCTCTGTCCTGTTCTGCCTCCCTTAATGTCATATACAGGCACTAGCATTTTTCACAGAAACTGGATAAAAGTTGTCCTTCAGAAGGTTCTTATCTCATGTTACAGGCTGTAGGAGGTGAAGAGTCCACCACCTCCACTGCTGAGCTATTCTTAGATCCTGTAACCCTCTCTGTTGAGAATTTGCCTCTGATTTCAAGATGAAAGTTGGTGCTTTTGCTCCAACCTTGTCAGAAAATTCTAAATGCCTCCTGCTAGCAGACTATTTTTCTGTGTATCTGTGTCTGTACAGAGCGATCAGATCCTCTCACTGTCTCCTCTCTGTCATGATAAACATTTTTTCCTTCTTCTGCTCCAAGTCTTTCAGTCCAACTGTGGCTTCTATTTGCAGTTTCCTTTTGAGTTCCCTCCATTATTTCTACACCTGTCTTGATGATGGATGTGGATCAGAAGGAAATTCCTCTGAACAAGACAGGAGGTGGCAGAAATTAGGTACAATGTGCTGCCGTGGGGATCGGATTTGGATAAAGGTAGTGTTTGGGAGAACTGAATATTAGCTCTTGAGGAATACTGGCAGATAAACCCTGACTGTGTGCTGGCTTCAAGGTGGGCAGGTGAGCCATCTACCTTCAGGAAGCAGTGTCAAGCCAACTCCTCTCAGGAAGGATGAAGGTATGGTCTGTCCTGCACCAGGTTGGGAAGCTGACGAGACCAAACTTAGCATCATCTTCAACCTCACTTTCTGTGCTTCTGTAAATCTATTTTCATAGACTCATAGAATGGTTTGGGTTG
>VWZO01005924.1:78028-146567 GCA_013396975.1 Bucco capensis
ATTGATAGTGGGGATTGTTCTGACCCAGGTGCAGGACCCTGCACTTGGTCTTGTTGAAGCTCCTGATGTTCAGCTGGGCCCACCTCTCCAGCTTGTCCAGGTCATTCTGGATGACATCTTGTATGACGTTTTGGTGTAGCAAACAATAACAAACACGGAAAGGAACTGTCTGGAGATACATTGAGGTTGATCTGCTCTTGCTTCTTTTTTTTTTCTTTCATTGCCCTATGGCTACAGAGGGGCCAGCAAGCCATTTGACATCTTAGTGGTGCCTTTTCTCTCTCTCTCTCTGCAAGGCAGAGGACAGTAGATGACTCACAAGGATGTTACTTTTTGCCAAGTTTCTTTGGGAGTCACGTACAGAAGCAAACATCTTTTCTTGAGATGACAGCCTCAATGAAGATTGTAATCAAGAAGCCTCACCACTGTTGGGTCTGTACACGAAGCCTGCTCCCACAGTGATAGTTGCCATCAGATATCCTGGAAAAGTGAGACCTTTCCCCTTCACAAGAAACATGCCCAGAGGGAGAAATTCCCTAGTATTTCCAAAACACCTTTTCTCATGTTCTAGCTATTCTCTTTTGCTAGACCACATTGGGGTAAACATCTTTTATCTCACTGATGTTCCAGGCTCCACTGGAGTACATGTAGTGACTACTTTTAACTTCAGATTTGGCTGCAGCTTTTTACCTTTCCATCAACATCTCTTATAACTCCCTCTCCCCCAAAATTTGCACCACGAGATGAACTTCTTAGAAGAATTTTGCCCTGTCAGAGTGGCAGTTTGATGATAAGGACTGTTTGAGCAGCAATCTTGGGGTTGAAAGCTTGAGTAAATGCAAGAGTAATTTATGGATGCTTTATTATACTTGAGGCAGCTGCACTGTATTTGACTTGGCTTAGCTTGGCTTGGTAAATCCATCAGTATTTTCTGGGTTCCATGAAAAGAATTGCTGTAAAAGGTGAGATTTCAGCTTTTCAGAAGTCAAGTTTGGTCATGACAAAAGGTGTCACTGCCACCACTGACTCAATGTGCTGCATTGCTGGCAGTTGCCTCCTTGCTTTTCCTCTAGACAGCTGAAGGATCTCAAAGGACAGGTTTTGCTCTAGTTGGTAGAATTGGTCCCATTTCAGAACAAAGCTCTTATCATTCCAGAGTAGTTAGGACCCATCACTAGGTGGAATTTCACAAATTTCCAGATCTGAAACTTTCTTTGATGTATGAGTTATGGGGACTTGAGGCCAGAAAATCCTGCAGGCTGGGGCTGATGTGGAGTAAGGTAAGACAAAAATCTGGATGTTTGTGAAAATGTTGGTGACAAATCATTAGTTTGAGCTGCAAAAGTTGCAAAGATAAAAAGAGAGATTTTTTTTTTCCTGATGTTTCACGCAAAAAAAAAAAAAAATACTACTGGCTCATTCCATATCTTAGATGGACTGAATCTGGAATGGGGGGAAAAAAAGTCAGGAGTTTGCAGCTGCAATACAGGAATTTCATTTATCATCAAAAGGAGAAAGAGCTTCTTCGTGTTGAGATCACAACTGGCCTAACTGCACCATTTCTTTGTCCAGCCTTTGTTAGGTGGTTCCAGCAGCTGGAAGCAGTGATTTATTCCACCACTTTACCCAAACCTTGGTAAAGCATGGGGATTGTGATGAGGCCAGGCCACAGGGCTTTTTTTCTTTTCTATCCTGCACTTGTACATCAGACTTGAGGGTGTCCTGACCTGGAGTATCACAGTGATAGTCATGATGATGCTGGTAAAGATAAAAGGAGGAAATCAAGGCAAAGTTTGTAGGTAGAGATGATATATATTCTTCACCCAAAGGGTTATCAAGCCCTGGAACAGGCTGACCAGGGAAGTGATGGAGTCACAGTCCTTGGAGGGATTGAAAAGACATGTAGATATGATGCTGAGGTGGGTGCATGGTTTAGTGGTGACCTGGCAGTGCTGGGTTAATGGTTGGACCTGATGATCCTTAAAAGTCTCTTCCAACCAAAATGATTCTATAAATCATTTTTTTTTTAAAGCTTACTGATATATTTGAGAAAATAGGACAACTTTCAGTGACATGAGCCCCTCTTCTGGTCTGACTTTCCAGTACCTAAAGGGAACTTCAAAGAAGGCTGCAGAGGGCCTGTTTGCAAAGGCCTGCAGTGAAAGGACAAGGGGCAATGGTTTTAAATTGGAGAAGAGTAGATTTAAACTGGACATTAGAAAGAAGTTCCTCCCCACGAGGGTGGTGGAACACTGGACCAGGTTGCCCAGGGAGGTGGTTGAGTTCCCATCCCTGGAGGCATTGCAGGTGAGGCTTGCCAGGGCTCTGGGCAAGCTGCTCTAGTTGGGGATGTCCCTGCCCAGTGCAGGGGGGTTGGACTAGATGAGCTTCAGAGGTCCCTTCCAACCCAAACCATTCTATGAGTCCCAATGTGGGCACCCAGCTGCCCTGTAGCCTATAGTTACTTGGTGAATTCACCACTCCTTTCCCAGCCCTGCTTCCCAACACGTGGGCTACGATTTGGCTAGGTAACTTCCCTGTGCTCATAGGTACCAAGGAGTGAGAACTTTCTTGTGGTGTTATGTTGGTGTAGCACCAAATACCATAGTAGTAGGGATGCTGCCCACCAGCTGCATGTCCCTCCTGCCTATGGATGGTAAGGAAGGGGATATGTTGCAAGAGCAAAGCTGGAAAGAGGAGTAGCTCAGACACACAAAAGAGGAGGTTTAGGACAGCAGCTCCATCATGGGGAGGTGGAGTCAGGGACCAGGAGCACGTGTGCATGTGCTGGGGGCACAGGCAGGGAGCAAAGCAATTGCCTGGAGAAGGTGACTGCAGGAGGGGAGGGGGAGAGGGCTACAATTGGTACCAGATGCCCTCAGAAGCTAATGACCTGACAAACGTTGTGCTCATAAAACAAATTCTTTAAAAAGGAAGCAAATGGAAATATAAGCTAGTGAAAGAATTTGCAGCAGCTGCCCTGAAACCATTTCTCACTTCATAAACAGGTCTGCATTGAAAAAACAGCCCCTTTCTTCTGGTTCTCCTTTGTGGTCCCCTCCTGTGCCCACCGGCTCTTTCAGGACTATGGCCTGCAGGTTTCCACTGTGTCTTTGGCTGGTGGACATGTCCAGAGCAAAAAGCACATTGTGTTCCCTTAATGTTTCTGTCAGCACTGATTACTTTTTGTTGTTGTGTCTTTTGTTGCTGGGTTGTTTTTTTTTATTTTTTGGGGGTGTCATTTTTGGGATTTCTTGCTGTGCATCCTTGGCTGGAAATGTTGAGTGAACACAAGAGGCAAAGGCTGCCTTTGATTCCTGTGGGTGAAACATGCTGTTGGCACACCTGAGGGACAGGATGCCAGCTAGATGGACCTGGACAGCCTGGAGAAGTGGGCCCATGTGAACCTCATGAAGTTCAACAATGCTAAATGCAATGTCCTGCATGTGGTTTCGGGGCAACCCCAAGGTATCAATATAGACTGGAGGATGAAGGGCTGGAAAGCAGCCCTGCAGAGAAGGACTTAGGGATACTGGTGGATAAAAAGCTGGACATGAGCTGGCAATATGTGCTCACAGCCCAGAAGCTAACTGTGTCCTGGGCTGCATCCCCAGCAGCATGACCAGCAGTGCAGGGAGGGATTCTGCACCTCTTCTCCTCTCTGGGGAGACCTCACCTGCAGTGCTGGGACCAGCTCTGGAGTCCTCAGCATAGGAGAGGCATGGACCTGTTGGAGCAGGTCCTAAGGATGCCACAGAAATGGTCAGAGGGCTGGAACCTCTGTGCTGTGAGGACAGGCTGAGAGAGTAAGGGTTGTTCAGCTTGGAGAAGAGAAAGCTCCAGGGAGACCTTCTTGCAACCTTGCAGTGCTTAAAGGGGCCTAGGAGAAAGATGGGGACTGACTTTTTAGCAGGGTCTGCTGTGACAGGACAAGTGGTGATGGTTTTAAACTAAAAGAGGGAGATTTAGACTAGCGAGAAGGAGGAAATATTTTACAGTGAAGGTGTTGAGACACTGTCCCAGGTTGCCTAGAGAGGTGGTCTTCAGCCTAGAACCATTCCAGGTCAGGTTGTGGTTCTGAGCAATCTGATGTTGAAGATAGTCCTGCTTATTGCAGGGGAGGTTGGACTAGATGACCTTGAAAGGTCTCTTCCAACCCAAACTGTTGTATGACTATGAAGAGCAGGGCACAGAAACCATTGGAAGCTCCATGAAAAGCCTAATGCAGATGGGAGGTGTTCAGGTGCAGCTCCCTGCCTTCTCTCCCCAGTTATCACCTGAAGCTGCAGTACGCCTGACCATGCTTCAGGAGGGCTGTTGTCACCTTTTGCATCTATACCACTTGGTAAAAGATGAAGCCTGGCCACCAGATAAGCAGGGCATTTTCCTGTGGAAGCTGTTGGGTTAATCCCATACCTTGGCTTCATTCCATCCCAGGTAATTAATCTACTGTCTGCATTTCACTGGTGGAGACCATAGCACTCATCTTCACTATGGGATTATTTGTGATGCTCAATTAATATATAACGACCGGTCCTCAGTGGGAAGCTGCTCTGGCGTGGAGGGAGATGTTTACTTCCAAGGGATGGATGATACCTTGCAAGAATTCCTGGCACCTCTTGTAATTTGAGGATTCCTCCTTTTAGTTGCATCTCACCTTGGTGGCCACAGCAGAGCTTGACAGGTGCATGTTGAGATGGTTTTGACCTTAAAGAGACTGGCATTGACATGTACAGACTTGAAAGAATGTGTAGGCCTTTAGGAAGAGCAGAGGTCCTGAAGACCATCGAAGCAGAGTGGAAAGGTGACAAAAAAAACAGGGTGGAGGGGACAGCTGCAGTATGTCAAGCTTCTCCAGTCCACCACAGGGTGTTTTGTAGCTGTGTGGACATGAAACTCTGACAACTATGCTGCCAGGTCTAGGGGTACACTGCATATAGTTTGAAGAACCTCTCCTTAACATCTGCAGAGGTTTCTTCTCCAGCTAAATTTTCCTTGCAGTTGATAAATCCTCTGTGAATTTTCTGATGCCTAATACAGGGTTTAATGTACCTATCACCCTTCTGTCAGCAGAGACTTTAAAAAGGTTGCCTCAAATCTTGTCTCATTCTTTGCTAAGGCTGATTGAGATTGAGGTGTGGCTTCAAAAGTTAAGAGGAAGGAGAAACATATACAGTGTTACTGTCTGGGCTTTGTTGCCTTTGGAAATCATAGATCTCTTATAGAATCATAGAATCATAGAACAGTTACAGCTGGAAGAGACCTTGAAAATCATCAGTCCAGGCTTTGTCCTAGCCCTATCAACCTGCTAAATGATGCCCCACAATGCAACATCTACCTGTCTCTTAAACACCTCCAGGGATGGTGGCTCAAGCACCTCCCTGGGCAGCCTGTTCCAATGGCTGACAACTCTTTCAGGAAAGAAATTCCTCCTAATGTCTAGCCTGAACTTCCCCTGGCACAATTTCCATCCATTTCCCCTTGTCCTATCACTCTCCACCAGGGAGAACAGACCAGTCCCTGCCTCTCTACAACCTCCCTTCAGGTAGTTATAGAGAGCAATGAGGTCTCCCCTCAATCTCCTCTTTTCCAGGCTAAACAGGCCCAGATCCCTCAGTCTTTCCTCTTTCCTCTTGCTGTCCACTACCTGTCCAAAACCACTAGTGTCTGAGACACATGCATGAGCAGAGTACGTACAGGAGGCCACACGTGAGCGGCTGCAATCGTGTGAGTCTAGTGATGTACTCTCCATGGCACAGCATAATGCACTTTCAGGAGGTCTTTTGCCACAAGTTCTTGTGTCCAGTGTGTTTTGAGCACGTTGGAGATGAAAAATTGTCATGCAGAGATTGCTTTGCTGCTGGAGAAGCTGCAACCCTCTTGGGAAGGTGCTACCATGACTGGTGTTGATAGCTTTACTCCTTGTGCGTGCAGGAGGGCTGCTTAACAGGACTATCCAATATCAATTTTCCTACTTTGGTCATGCCGGATATGCCATCTGCCTGCCCCTCTCTCTGTCACCTCTCTCCTTTCACTTCCTTTGTCCACCTACACCAAGCCCTGTTGGTGCTAGGCTGTGTATAGGTTCTGTGCAGTGCAGCCTGCACTCTCTGGGCTAGAGGAGCTGGAGTAGCCCCACCAGATAACACAGATTTTTGAAAGAAGCGTTGTTGGACCATGCCCCCTTGAAGGGCATGATGGTCAGCCCTCTTGGGCTGAGGTCCATCCAAGGCAGGGCTAGGAAAAGGTACCTTCCTGGCATCATTATCAAGAGACTTCAAGCCTGGAAGCAGCTGGGGCTGAGGGATAGAAGTGTATTTCTGTAGGCATCTCTGACCTGATGAGCGTCCTATGCAGGTGCTACCTGGAAAGAGCCTTTCCTGGGTCCTATCAGTTGATCCCTTCCCCTGTCTTCTCCATAGCTGTGTCCATGGTGCCTGTTCAGGATGGGGAAGCTGCACACAGCCACTGCTTGCTCACACTTCCACCCTCAACTGTACCTCTGATGGCCCAAGACACATGGAGTGCACTGTTGCCTGCGAAAAGGGCTTTGTCCTCCGCTCCAGCAATGGGAAAAGTCTGGGCTACATGCAGGTGAGTAGATCTGAGGGTGGGGATGACCTCATGGCCTGTTGGACTGAGTGCTAGTTAAGAAAGGTTTCATCACTCTCAGGTGGTTGGAGTAACCCTGGATCACCTTGTTTCTCCAGCCCTGACCTCCTTAGTGGTTTTCCAACAAATTTCAGCTCAATGGAGACTCTGGTGCTGGACTTTTGTGCTTGTGGCTGGTGGTCCTGCTCTGGACACTCCTTCTCTTGCTTCTGTCCTCTTAGGTCTCCCAGCCCTGTGCTGCCTACAGACCATGGTTCTGCCAGGCTAAAAGCCATTGCAGGAGATCACAGAATCATAGAATTACCATGGTTGGAAAAGACCTCTGAGATCATCCTGTCCCAAGGCAGGGTGATGCAGTCACACAAAAGGAAAGGTAGACATTTCTGTTCTCCAGATGGGCATTGCTGGGAGGGTTAAACATCCCTAGGATGTTTTCTTTCTTAAAGCTGAAGTTAGTGGCTCAGGAAAAAATGAACTCATTGCAGAGCGACTATATTTAGAGGCAGCTGACAGCATGGAGAGCTTTGCTTCCTTTGTGTTGCATTGCAATAATGCTGCCCACACCAGCAGGGAGCACAGAGGTCACCATGAAAGAGTCTATCCTGCTTTCCAAAGGGCTAGGGGATGCCTTGTCAAAGCCACAAGCCAGCATGGCTCTTAGCTGTTGATGGAGGAGACCTGGGACTGATGTATCCTCAGGAGCTGAGCTGTGCCGAGACAGGGCAGTCACCTTGGCAGGATCATGGGTATAGCACATCCTCTCCTTAGGCTGTTTATGGAGAAGGAATAGGAGTCTCTGGGGCTTAGCTAGTCTCCATGCCAGCAAGAGTGTGAACTCACGTGGGGTAGAGATGGAGGTCATGTCAGCTGTAGAGCTTTCCTCTCCTCTGAGAGTTACTGGAGTTTGTGCTGCCTGGCAGGCAGGTTTCCCGTGCCGCAGCCATCAGTGTGGTTCCAAGAAGAAGTGGGCACTGGGAAGGGGAGTGGGGCAGCTGAGGGTGCACTGCTCAGCCCCTTGTCACCAGGGAGGTTATTAACTACATGGCCACGTGGCTCTGTGGGCCAAGGCATGCCCAGGGAAAACAGGATGTTCCCATCCTCTGAAGCAAAACCACACAAAATAAATCAGCCTCGAGTGACAGTTTTCCTAGTTTTGGCAGCAAGATGGGAAACTTCTGGACAGAACTTCACCATGCTGCTGTCACAGCAGATGGCAGCTTGCAAGTGCACTGCCCTGAGCCCTCCAGCGATGCTACTGGCTTGGCTATGTGACTCTACTCATCTAGAGGCATTTGGAGAAAAATGCACACAGCTCTCCCCTCCCTGAGCATCCTCTCCACCTCTTCAGCTACACCATAATCTGCTGTGCACCCAAGAGTATCAGACTCAAATTTAGTGATGTCTTTCAGAGCCATCGTGTCCAGGTTCAATCAAAACATGTTGACTGGGAGGACAGGTCATACATTGGACTGTACAAGAAGCATGGTTGCATTCAGCAAGTATAAGGCTATCAGGAATAGTTGAAAGACACCTCTTTGGTCTGCAGACCCTGCCTGAGTGCTGCTGGGCTGGGGTTAATTGTCTGGGAGTGGAAATAATAGAACACTTGGGGTTGGAAGGGACCTGTAAAAGATAGTCTAGTCCAGCCACACTGCTATGGCTGGGAACACCTTCCACTAGACTAGGTTGCTCCTGGCACACCATCACCCACCACTCTGTTTTGATGAAGTCTGTGGCACATATGGATCACATTTAGTGGTGGGATCACTGAGGTTTAAGTTCTCATGCAGTCCTCTAGCTGTGTAAGAGGGGCTGTGTAATTAGGATTTGTAAGAGAGTTTATATGGGCCTCTGATTTCGGTGGGGTCTGTGGGCTGAGGCATGAAAGAATCAATGCATTTAGGGGAAAACAATCAGTAGGAGAATAGGAGAGCTGCCCATCAATGGCTGAAGACTTGATCTCATAGGGGAGAAAACTGCAGTGCACAGAGCTGGGAATAACTTGTAGCTTAGGAAGTTGTAGGGATCTTGAAGAGATTTTCCTTTTTCCCTTGATGTGCTCTGATACTGCCCAGACTGCATACAGCTTGCATTTTCTGTAGGCAAGCAGACCAAGCTTTAGAAGGTCTCTTGGGCAGGTGGCTTATGTCTTACTGTAAGGACCATTCACTGCTTTCATGCCCCAAACTTCACCCCATGAACAGGGAAGGACTTTGTGACTCTATATCAAGAGTGGAGAGAAAAGGGCACATTGAGGGAGGAAAAATGGGAAAAAGCTCTCCTCATCCTGAAACCTAGGTCAGCCCTTTCTATCGTGGTGGCAAACCAGTAGATTAAAGCTCACTTGTGGGGATCTGACAGAACCTTGCTTTCTCTGCAGCAGGAGGTGGTGCTGATGTGCAGCTCGGGAAGGTGGGACAGATCTGTGACTTGTGACCCTGTTGACTGCGGTGTCCCTGACCAATCCCACGTGTACTATGCTGAATTCTCCTGCCCCAAGGGGACCATCTACCTGCAGAGATGCTCTTTCTCTTGCATCCATCCAGCCAAGCTTCAAGGTATGGTCTCTTTTTTGAGCCACCTTTCCGTGCCTGTCCCAGGCTGTTCAAACAGAGAATTGCTATTTTGAATGACCCAGTTATCCTGGCTTCTGCTAGCTGGGTGGGCTTTTAAAAGACTCCCTGATATGATGGGCATCCATCCCCCTTGATTGGAGACACCGTAGTGTGGGGATAATTCCCTCTGACTCCCACCTCATGGCTGGCAGCCTTTATCCATCCACCTCAGGGTGTAGGGATGTCTTCTCTTGATAGCTGGTGAGGTTTGGAAGCCTCCAGTGTTATGGGGATGAGGGAGGCAAGAAGCGTGCAGGCAGCCAGTGCGGACAGACAGAGAGGACTTCAGAGAGCCCAAAGTGGCTCAGTGCCTGGTGGCTGTGGGAAAGCCTGTGGTTCAGGAGGCCCAGGGCTGTATAAAGCCATAGAGACTGATGTCCACAGCTGCAGAGCAGTCTGGGAGATGTTCACCACCCAGACACACAGCAGCCCCCCAGACATGCCATGGCCTGGCTTTCATTCTGCCGACTCCATCAAGAGCCGCAGGAATGTTTTTAAGTCAAGTTGGAGAAAGAGAGCTACTGTTCCTGTCTGCACAAGGCTGAGCTGGACAGGATTTTGGGGGTAATTGCCTTGACAGCTCCAAGCATTGGGACTTTATGTGAGTTTCCACCAGCGCCTTTTGCTCCAAACAATCACATACAACAAATCATTTTAATGAGTGCCCTGTTTTATGGAGACATTTATAGCTGAAACGTATGAAAATCATTTACTTTCTTTTAAAATTAAATCTAAGGAGTAGGGAATTAAGGTCTCATTTCAGGAGAGGGGTAATGCCAGTAGATATCCTTAGTGTGAGCTGATCAAAGGGTAGCATGCAAATGATGACTTGACAGCCCAAATTCTGCCCAAAGTGATGCCCATTGCCTTGGGTGGGCTGGCTGATGGCAGAGCTTCAAACTGATCTGTCACTCACAATGGCCTCTTGTTCCTGCTGGAAGTCAACAGGAGCTTTGCCTTGGGTTTCCTCAGTGGGGAGATGTTCCTTCAGTGGGGTGCCCTGGGTGACTTCCAGCAGTTGACACAATGGCTGGTGCTGCTTGGCCAAGGCTGCCGTGCTGTGTGGGTAAACTCTTGGAGGTCCAGCTGACACAGCTGAGCTGTCAAGGCAAAGACGTGCTTGATGCTGGTTCTTCTTGAAGCAAAGAAGGCTCACATCCTTATAGGCAGGCTCTTGAGGCTAATAAATGCTAAGAATAGGCAAGGAAAGGATGACATGGCTGCATGGCTAACCTCAGCAGTGCTGGCCCATTAGGAATGCTGATACTGAGCAGAGGCATGGCCTTGTCCTTGGTCCAAGAGCAGAGCAGCGATCTCATAAAAAGAAAGCTATGCTCAAAGGGAGTGTGGAGCAATCTGGCTGCACCAGGAAGCTACTGATCCAAACCTCTCAGTAGGAAGAGTCCCATTCACTCCAGTCCAGCTTTTTTTCTTGCTCAGCAGTTCCCAGTGAACCATCCATCATCCACACCATGTGGGTGATGCAGTCCTGGACACATACTGCAGGCACACCCAGAGCTGTGCAGTTTGGGCCACCCTTTAGCTGGGACTACCCAATGCCCTTTTCTCTAGAGGGACAACAAAGAGTTGGGCTGTCTTACTCAACCCAAATCTTTAGTGGTTTGAATTCCCAGTCACACCAGTTAAGGCTCTCGCATCTGTCCTCCTGGCACTTCTTACCTCCTGCCACACATGTAGCACAGCTTGTAAGGGTAGGTAAGGACAAGCTGCAAAAAACACCTGGGGAAAATGAAGGGAGGGGGCTGAACTAAGTATGACACAGAGGTATCACACACAAAAGGCCACCAGCCCCTTGATGCTATCCAGAGGCATCACCAGAGAGGGGACGTTTAAGGGGAAGCTTTAAGGAGGCTTGCAGAACCAAGATCCTTTTCCCATACCCTAGAAACTGTCTCTTCCCTGCTTGAAACTGTCTCTTCCCTGCTTCTGGCTACATTCAAGGAATTTCTGCCCCAGCCTGACCAAGCATGTGATGGACTCCTTAGTCTTTGTGTTTGTTGCCTCCCTTGACATCATATCCACTCTGACAAGAGGAAGTCATAGAATGGTTTGGGTTGCAAGGGACCTTTAAGGGACTTTTACGGCTTGCTCTGAGCTTCCCTCAAGAGGAATCCATCCCCAGGTCAGCTGTAACCCCAACACATTGCTTCTGTTTTGGGATCAGGAACAAACCAGTGGCTGACCTGCCTGGAGGATGGTCTTTGGTCACTCCCCGAAGCCTACTGCAAGCTGGAGTGTGATGCACCTCCCCCAGTCCCCAATGCCAAGCTCCTGGTGCCACGGTGCCTGCAGGGGAACCACGACGTGGGCTCGGTCTGTCGCTACAAGTGCAAGCCTGGATACCACGTGCCTGAGAATGCAGTGAGCAAGCTGAAGAAGTAAGTCTGTGGTGGGTCTGTTGTCACTGTTGTCTTTCTCCTCTTCTCCCAATGTGAGCAAGGAGGAGAGGTGGCAGTGTACTGGCAGTCTTCAAGAGCTGATTTGCTAGGGACAAGGCAGAGCAGCTTGCTATGTTCATGCTGATTTTCTTGAAGTACAAGAGGCTTTCCTTTGGTTTAGGTGGAAGTAGGTGGGAAGAAGATACAAATTGCTGTGGCACACGTGTACGTTAAGCGTGTTAACCTAAAGCACACGAGTTTTCTAGTGCACCCCAATGCTCTTGTCACGTGAGGACAAAGAAACATAAACACAAGTGTTTGTGGACTCTCAGGTAGTTGGATGTAGTAAGACAGTGGAACATTGCTGTAGCTGTTTTCTTACCTCCCCCAAAATGATAAAACTCAAATCAAGGCACTGGGGGTTGTAAGAATGAATGGCCAAGGGTTAACATTGGTTAACATGGCCCTTAGTCAGGGTTGATGCTTTACCCACTACATGTCTTGACTACATTTATTCTCAAGCATCAGCATTTCAATGGGAGAAGATTTTTCCCAATGCTTCGGGGAAAAATTCCTGGTGATTCATTAGCCCTGCCCTCAGCCAGTATCTTTATGCTGGGGAGGTGAAACAGCATTTTGTCTGTGATGCCTCCAGCTGAAGTCCCTGTTGGGTACAGTCACCAAAGATTCCCTGGCACTGGCTGGGTGCTCCCCAGAGTCTTGACTCTTGCCCAAATCAGGTAATTATGTGCTAACTGTTTAATGCCCCCTTCCAGTTTTAATTGGATGCAGATTTCATCTCTGCTTTGCTCTGGGGTAGGCTTGTTGTGTGCTGGGAAGCTGTTGCCAAATTTCTTGCCTTGTAATGAAGGAAGTGGTTTCTGTAAACAGCTTTTCACAGTGTTAGGAGAATTTCTTGGGCCAAGGGGAGCTGAGCAAACTACGATTATGGCTACGATCACAGGGACTGCTCTGCAGAATGCTGAGCAGCCTGCCTGCCTGTGGCATTTCAGATGCTGGACATGCAAGCTGAGTTGATCTGATTGCAAAGTTAGGCCATCTCTAGCAACTGCTGGTCAAAAGGATGCCCTTTGGGACTTGCCAAGGCTCTTCTGATGTGTGTGTTCAGATCCTATGGGTCTGACCAGTCTGTGAGACAAGTCAAGGGAAAATGATGCCAAGTGGTTTGCTTTTTCACAGCAATGCACATTGAATTAGTGCTTTCACATTTGCTATTGTCATTACTATTAACTCCTCTAACATCTTTGGTGGTAGAGTCTGATCCTGTTACGGTAAGCATAAAAACATCAACAAAACCAGACAATTCACTGCTTGTTTATCATGCAGATTAACTGCTCTGGGAGTGGCTTGATTCAGAGCCATTCCTTTCCTTGGAATGTTGGTGTCCAGTCTCATCTGGAGCTTTGCAGATATGCTCAGCATGAGAGCAAACCCCTTGGCATATGTAGTGAGCAACAGCTACTAGCCAGTAAGTGAGCCAGTCAGTTGCTGGATTGTTGGAAATCCTTCTGGTGTTTCAGCCCTGGCAAGCAGAGGATGGGAGCTGCCAAAGCTGAGAGCCTGCTTTCTTAGTTCAGGCCAGTTTTGGAGAAAGTGAGTTGCTGAAGAGCTCTGAAAGAGGTTGGCAATGGTGGGGTGCAGGTTCCTGATGTGCTGGTGTGCAAGCAGAGTCTCAGCTGATCATTTGGACATCAGGTTTTGGGGTCTTCTGAACTTATTCTGGGTTCAGCAAAATGAGTTCTTGATCTATGGTCTTCCTGTTGTCCAACAACCCAGTGAGAACCAGCCCTGCTAAAGGAGTTAGTGCCTTACATGTGCTGAGGGGTGTATTAATGCAAGATTGTCTATATGTACTATATATTGGACAAAGATCTATGGCTGGCACTGAAGACTCCTCATGCCAGCTAACTAGCTCAGCCTTGGATATATAGTCAGGCTCCCTTTGAGTTGTTCTTCTAGCTCTATTTATCATGCCTTTTTTGAGGGGAATGATGGAGGGAGTGTAACCTCCACCTGGCCTTGCCACCAGCTGTGGGACTCAGGCTGTTCTCTGGGGAAGATGTAAAGGCATCTGTAGGATCCTAAGAGATCAGCCCACTCTGCCACTAGGTGAAAGACATGCTTTACTTCTTACAGCACTGTTATAAGAAGATTGGTCACTTCCTTCAAGAGCTGCTTGTAGGCACCTTCGTTCAGGGGTAGCTCTGGATCCCCTGTGGACAAGGACAGTTAAACTGTATTGTGAGCAAGCAGGAATGCAACCCAGCCAGGGCTCAGCATCACCTGCTGACCAGCTGAGATGCTCTTGGACACAGATGTTCATATGATTTCCTCACTTCTATTTCATTAGTTGAATTTTTCTGCAGGAGCAGTAAGGATGCTTAGAAGGCTCCTGCAACCTTAGTTGAAATTCATGTCCCGTAGCATAAGTCGAAGAGAAAGAGGGTGAAGAAATCCGTTGTCTCAGAAGACACTTTTATCTATTAACCTAGGTTAGAGGCCCTTCAGAAATCACTGCTTGTCAAGAAAAGATTCTTAAGGATGTTATGTTTAGGTAATCAAAATCCTACCAGAAATTTGCTGTCTTCCTGCTGGAAGGATCATCTGACTGTCAATGCTCATATGAAGGGTAAATCTTTGACTTTTCCTAAAGGAAATCTGTTTTGAACTTAACATAACTTCAACATAACAGCCACAGTACATTTGTGGTAGGTGTAAAGGTGTGGGACACTCACTGCTTCTGCCCACATCTGGCTCCTTCCAGATAAAAGGCAAACAGGCACATAGCTGAGAGCTGAACAGCCAGGTAAAGAAAACACAGGCTATCAACCAGACTCCTGGGTCACTTCCACCTCATAGAATGGCCAGGTTGGAAGGGATCCTAAAGATCATCTAGGTCCAACCTCCCCACTCTGAGCAGGGATGCCAGTCACTAAACCAGTCACCTCTAAGGTGTCTGATGAAGATTTACTGCCCAGGTTGCCCAGGCTGTTTGGAGCACAGTGGTGGAAGACCTACAAGCTGGTGTGTTCAGCTTTCTTCCAACTTACCAGCAGATCTCCCTCCTTTCCCTCGTTCTTGTTGAAGCTATCACTCTCATGCTATGGCAGATGAAGCTTCAGGCTCACTTATCACAGTATCACAGTATGTCAGGGGTTGGTAGGGACCTAGAAAGATCATCTAGTCCAACCCCCCTGTCAGAGCAGGATCACCTAGACCAGGTCACACAGGAGTGTGTCCAGGCAGCTCTGGAATGTCTCCAGAGAAGGAGACTCCACAGCCTCCTGGGCAGCCTGGTCCAGTGCTCTGGCANGTTCTTTCCCAGATGCAGTACCTTACACTTCCCCTTGTTAAATGTCATTAAGTTTCTCCCTGCCCATGTCTCTAGCCTGTCCAGGTCATGCTGGATGGCAGCACAGCCTCCATATTCAGTCATGGTGGAACCAGTTCCCCCAGGCTGGCTACCCCAGTCCATGAGTGGCTCCCAGCCAGGCTCCTGCGTGCTCTGCTCCCGGAGCCAGGCGAGCACTCGTGCCTTCACGTCAGGCACAGCCCTCGCTGGCCTCACACATCTCTTCTGCCTCCTCTACTCTTGCCTGGATGGAGGGGGAAGCTTTGACTCTGATTTTCCTGGCTTCCTCGTTAATCCTTCAGAAATGCCACTAACCCAGATCAGAAGTCAGGGGGTCTGGAAATTTCAAGCTGTTATGAGGTTGTGGTTTTTTAATATACATATATATTTACTTATTTATTAATGTAGAAGCCTCTCCCTTCCCTTCTCCGTGCCTTAATATAAACTGTTCATTTCATACGTGCAGCAGTGGTCCTCACGCCACCTTCTACCCTGAGGTCAGCCCAGGCTAATCCTGCTTGAAGTTCCCTAGCAAGGATGCTGGCGGTGGGATAAGTCTCCGGAGCAAGGCAGTTCCTCCCCTCAGGTGTACAGAGGATGTGAGAGGCCATGCATGGTGCTGGCCCCATGCTGAGGCCACTCCAGCACCACATCAAGACAAGAAGGCCCACTGAAGATGATGGGGCTGCAAACCACAGTGTGCACCTGTGCAAACTGCAGCTCCCACAGCATGCCCTCCTCATGCTCAACCCTTCTCCCTAGGGCTTCCCACAGCTTCTGGGCAAAGGGCAGTGGCTGTGATTTGGAGGAGCAACAGGAAGGTGCAGGGGCTGCTTAGGTTCTATTCTGCTGGCTGGTGTAGAAGTTAGGAGTAGCAGCATACTGCTACAAAAGACCCACACCTTTGCTCACCCTTAAATGTGAGCAAAGCATAGTGTTCAGACACTGGAGGAGGAAAGGTCTGATGAGGACATCATTGAAAAGCTGTGGCCATCATCCCAGTGGAAAGGGTGAACAACTAAGAAAGTTAAATTAAGGATGTGCTGAAATCACAGAGGATGATGAAAAACATCCCCCTCATTTCTGAAGGGAGAAGGGGAAATTCTAAGAGCTGCAAATACTTAAAAAGAGAAGGATGTGTCAAAAAGCTCTCACATTTTCCCCTCCATGAGTTCCCAGCTGAAATGTGATGGAGATTGCCACCAGCTCCTGCTCCAGGTCTGGGGGTGGAATGCAGATGGGGTCCCTTCACCAATCCAGGATCTGTGACCTTGCACCTTATGTTGAGGACAGCTGGGTGGCCCCACACAGTGTCTGCTGCTGCTCAGAAAAGGGCGAAATTTAGTGCCTTCCACATGGGTGTCTCTAAGGCAGTTAGACCCTCCTCTGTGTACCTGTGCCATGCTATAAACCTCATAATGTAGCAACTGGACCCCTGCCTGCTGGCACTGGTGGTGGGAGAGGGCAGGGGCAAGCAGCTGGAGAGGCTGTCTAGTAAAGAAGGGCTGAGGAGGAGGAAAAGGTCTCATTAAGGATGGAGCAATCAAGACTGCCTTAGGTAAAGCCCATTAGAGCTCTCAAAATCTATATATCCAAAAGGACTGAGTGCACCCTCAGTAAGTTTGCAGACAACACCTAGTTAGGTGGATATGTCAACCTGCTTGATGGTAGAAAGGGTCTGCAGAGGGATCTGGACAGACTGGATTGATGGGCTGAAGCCAATGGGATGAGGACCAACAAGGCCAAGTGCCAGGCCCTGTGCTTGTCATAACACTCCAGGCTTGGGACAGAGCAGCTGGAAAGTTGCTCAGCAGAAAAGGACCTGGGGATGTGGGTTGACAGTGGCTGAATGTGAGCCAGCAGTGTGCCCAGATGGCCAAGAAGGACGATGACTTCCTGGCTTGGATCAGCACTAGTGTGGCCAGGAAGATTAGGGCAGGGATTGTTCCCCCCGTACTGGGCACTGGTGAGGTCACACCTTGAATCCTGGGTTCAGTTTTGGGCCCCTCACTCCAAGAAGGATATTGAAGTACTGAAGTGTGTCCAGAGAAGGGCAACAAAGCCTTGAAGGGTCTAGAGCTCAAGTCTTGTGAGGAACAGATGAGGGACCTGGGGTTGTTCAGCGTGGAGAAACGGAAGCTCAAGGGAGACATTCTCGCTCTCTACAACTCCCTGAAAGGAGGTTGGAGCTGGGTGGGAGTTACTTTCCCTGAGTAACAAGTGATAGGACAAGAAAAAACAACCTCGAGTTGTGCTGGGGAGGGTTTAGATTGGACATTAGGAGAAATATCTTCCCTGAAAGGGTTGTCAAGCCCTGCCACAGGCTACCCAGGGCAGTGGTGGAGTCACCATCCCTAGAGGGGAAAAGATATGTAGATGTGGTGCTGAGAGACATGGTTTAGTGATGACTTGGCAGTGCTGGGTTAACAGTCAGACTTGATCTTAAAGGCTTCTACCAATCAAAAAGATTCTGGAGTTCTATAAATTCTGGGGTCGTGGTGACTTGTCCTCTTCTGCCTTTGTGTAAAAGATGTGGTGTCTCTTGTTGCCAAGGACAGGAGACTGAGAAATGGGTGGGCTCTGCTCCTGGACTTTTTCTTCCTTTTTTTTCATCATTTTTTTGGCAATTATTTTGTGCCTGAGCTGTTTTAGCAGCATGGGATGGTATTGGTCTGTTGTTGTATGACAGTCACTCAGCGAGAGGAGAATTGACAGATCTGGCTGGAGTACAAAGAGGAGCCTCAGGAGCTGCTGGGTGCAGGCCAGCAGGATTTACTGGTGGAGACTCACTCCATCCAGCAAAGTATGTAGCTACTGGCAGTGGGACAAAGCAGCCCAGGACCCGCAGGGGCTGCAGGGCAGAGAGGAATTGTTTAGGGGCACCACAAGGAGCAATGGAGTGATGAGTGCAAGGAGAAAGCACCCAGTGTCCCTGAATTAATGCAATCCTCCCAGTAAGGGGAAGGAAAAAGGTCCTGGTTGAGTGTGAACTGTCCCTTCAGGAGGACCTGCCTGTGGTGAGGGTGGGATGGCAAGGGAAAGCCCCATATGGGGGGCTTGGGTGTGCTCCAGGAGAGATGTTTCTAATCTATAGTATGTCTCCAGGTATAGACATGGTGCTGAGGAACATGGTGTAGTGGTAACCTGGCAGTGCTGGGTTAATGGTCGGACTCTATGATCTGAAATGTCCAGAGGAGGTCACGAGAATGATCAGGGGCTGGAACACCTCTGCTATGAGGACAGGCTGAGGGAGCTGGGATTGTTCAGCCTGGAGAAGAGAAGGCTTCTGGGGACCTACTAGTGACCTTCCAGTACCTAAAGGGAACTTCCAAGAAGGCTGCAGAGGACCTGTTTGCAAAGGCCTGGATTGAAAGGACAAGGGGCAATGGTTTGAAATTGGAGAAGAGTAGATTTAAACTGGGCATTAGAAAGAAGTTCCTCCCCACGAGGGTGATGGAACACTGGCACAGGTTGCCCAGGGAGGTGGTTGAGTTCCCATCCCTGGAGGCATTCAAGGTGAGGCTTGCCAGGGCTCTGAGCAACCTGCTCTAGTTGGGGATGTCCCTGCCCACTGCAGGGGGTTGGACTAGATGACCTGCAGAGGTCCCTTCCAACCCAAACCATTCTAGGATTCTATGATTCAAAGCTGTTCTTGCCTCTGTAGGATGACTGGTAGAGCCAAGGTGGTGTTTGTTTAGAGTGCTGCAGCCTAGTCTGGCATCTGTGTTTCCCCAGGAAGTTCCTGAAGGTCCAGTGCCTGGAGAGTGGGCAGTGGGAGGAAGGGCATTGTGTCCCTGTGGTGTGTGAGCCACCTCCTCCTGTCTTTGAGGGCATGTACAACTGCAGCCAGGGCTTCGAGCTGGACAGCCGGTGTGTCCTCAACTGTGAACCACAGGCACAACAGGTAAGTGACTGGAGGGGGAGGCAGAGATCAGGCAAGTGTTGTGCTTCAGAGCACTTGTAAAGGTGCCCTGCAGCAGCTTGGCCAGCCCTAGGGCCAAATGTTCTTGTACTACCAAAAGGCAAATCTAAAGCTTTTCTTGCTGGATAGAAGCCATGGCACAAGGTGCACCACTGCCTAGGGATGCTCTCCTGCTCCCTGGTGAGCCTTCCAAAAAGCCATAGTCCTAAGCAAGCCTGCTTGTCTGGAGTGAAAAGGGTTGGAAAGAAAAAGTAGAGGGTTCCTAAAGGGTTTAAGGAGTTGCTGTGATTGCATTCACTTGAGATGATGGACAGCCTTGCTAGCAGGCTTGCTTATCAAGGGATTTGCCTGGGGATGGAGGCTGCTGTCTGCCAGGCTCTTTCACCCAGGTTTCACATACAACCTGCCGTAAGGGTCTTGTCAAAAAAAAGTGTGGTCAATTCCCTCTGGTGAGATCCAGCAGCAGCTAGAGAAGAATTAACTTTCTGGTCAGTAGTGCAAAGCACACGTAAGCTGGACCAGATCAGTGGAACTTAGCTGCCTTGGAGAGCTTCCCTCTGGACTTCACTGGCAGGAGGAGGGTCCTTACATTTTGCTGCTCTCTGAGCTAGGCAGTGGCCAGGCAGGGTGAGCTTTGCCACAGCTAGTAATAACACAGGCTGCTCTCCTTCTGCTTTGCAGGTTCCCATCGTCTGCACCAAGGAGGGCTTATGGACAGAAGAGTTCAAACTGTGTGAGAGCTTACAGGGCACCTGCCCACCACCTCCAGAGCTGAATTTCGTGGAGTACAAGTGTGAGCAGGGGCACAGCATAGGTGAGGGTAGATGAAAGCTTAAGAGAAGTCCAAATCTTACATTGACTTAGTCTTCCTAGAGAGCTGAAGGTGGTGATGGCTCATCTTCCTGTACCAGTCCCCACTAAGTCTTTGAAATATGTCCTGCTTTCTTTTCTATCCTCTTCATAAATGCAGCCAGAGATGGCTTTGTCTTGTGCATGCCCTCGTTGCACTCATGGGTAAGGTTTAAAGCTACAGATGGCTCTAGTGTAAATATCTCTTTTTAGAAGGAGCAGGGACGTGTCTCTAGGGCAACCCAAGCCCTTTGCAGTAATTTTGCTGATCTCTAGCTCTCTGTCCCTCCCAAGATCTCTCTACTTTTTACTCCTGCTGACACTTGTAGGGTTAATCTGGTGGGTCCTAGATAAAAGCTGCAGTGACAACCATGTGTAACAGGGCATTTTCACCAGATGAGGGACCACATCACCCATTTCTTTCTCCAGGACTTGATTGCTTTGTGTTTTCAGGAAAAGCTGCAATGCTTGGTCACAGCTGTTGCATCTTGACAGGATCCTTGAGCAAAGCCCATATCACTCTGAAGCAAGCACATCAGTCATCTGGATCTGATCAAAACAGGCTGAGACAAGTCTTAAGACCAGGGCCTGCCAAGGTTAAGCTTTAGTCAGACCTGAGCCTGGGATTAGGGCTGGGATCCACCTGGTTTTCCAGGGTGGTTTTTGTAAATTTTTGCTTCCTGGGTCATAGGAAGGCAATGGGAATTCAGAAAAATTATGACAAGCTATGAAAGACAGTTCCTAATGTGTCAACAAACATCCCAGGACTTCTTTTCTTGCTGGATCCCATTGTCCTGCAGTCAGGGCTTTAATCAATCTCTTAGAGGGTCTTCAATTTTCCTCTCATCTTGGAGTATGCAATTGGCCACAACTCCTGTAGGCTTTTGCATAATTCAGGATTTGGGGAAGGAGTTGTTATCCCAGGTTGGGAAGAAAAGGGTCTCCTCTAAGTCTGCCTCTACCCTCAGTGAGGAGCCATGTACATTTGGATCTGGTGCCCAAAACAAGAAGAGATACATAGAAAAAAAAACCCCTGTGGGTGGGTGTTTTCATCATTGCCTACTTCCTGATGAAGTCCTTAAGGCTCTCTCTGTTCCCACAGGTGCTGTGTGCATACCTTCCTGTGTCATACCTCCCAGTGACCCTGTCATACTGCCTGAAAATGTAACTGCTGAGACTATGGATCACCGTCTGCAGCCCACCAGAGTCCAGGTAAGCAAGGAGGTGGATTCCTCTAGTAGGGTGTTCACTGACATCAAGGAGGGGAACCTTCCTCTTGTGGCCAGCAGGACAAGGGAGGGAATTCTGTCTCTCTGCTCTGCTCTGGGGAGACCTCACCTGCAGTGCTAGGACCAGCTCTGGAGTGCTCAGCACAAAAGAGACACGGGGTTGTTGGTGTGGGTCTAGAGGAGGCCATAAAAATGATGTGAAGGTTGGAACCTCTGTGCTGTGAGGACATGCTGAGAGACTTGGGGTTGTTCAGCCTGGAGAATAGAAAGCTTCAGGGAGATCTTCTTGCAGCCTTCCACTTTTGAAGCTTGTCTAGAAGAAAGATGGGGACAGATATTTTAGCAGAGCCTATTGTGACAGGATAAGGAAGATTTAGACTAGATGGAAGAAACATTTTACAGTGAAGGTGGTGAAACACTGTCCCAGGTTGCCCAGACAGGTGGTAGATGCCCCATTCATGGAACCATTCCAGGTGAGGTTTTTTTGGGGCTCTGAGCAGACTGATCTAGTTGAAGATGTTGACTGACTGCAGGGGGTTGGACTAGGTGACCTCAAAAGGTGCCTTCCAACCCAAACCATTCCATGAGGAGAAACTTATTTCCGGTGAGGGTGAGGGAGCACTGGAGCAGGCTGCCCAGGAGGCTGTGGAGTCTCCTTCTCTGGAGACATTGCGGAGCTGCCTGGACACATTGCTGTGTGAGCTGGTCTAGGTGATCCTGCTCTGGCAGGGGGGTTGCACTAGATGATCTTTCTGGGTCCCTTCCAACCCCTAACATTCTGTGATTCTGTCTGATATTTTTTAACTAAAATTTCTTTGCCTTGGGTGAAGAAGAGTAAGACCTAGACTGACTGGCCCTCTCCAAGGAGTTTCCCAGGCTTCATGCTCTGGAGGTACCTGCTGTTCCCCATAACCAGGATCTAATGCAGAGATCCTCCTCCCTTCCACCACTTGTTTCTTCTCTTTTTCTCCTGCGTGGACGCTGCTGTGCATCCTCCTGCTCTCCCATACCAAAGTTCAGCATAAGTTATTGTCATCCAGTGTTAGGACAAGAGGGAATGGGAGCAAGCTGGACCACAGGAGGTTTAGTATTAACATGAGGAGAAACTTCTTTACAGTAAGAGTGAGGGAGCACTGGACCAGGCTGCCCTGTGGAGTCTCCTTCTCTGGAGCCATTCCAGAGCTGCCTGGACACATTCCTGTGTGACCTCTAGGTCCCTTCCAACCCCTAACATTCTGTGATTCTGTGACTCTGTGATTATCACCTCCCAAGCCAGCTTTCAAGGAGTTGCAGGATATTACAACAGATGAAGTTAAACATGATTTTTCAGGACATGCAGCATGCCTAAATGTGCTAAGCTGCTGTGATTGTCAGCCAGTGTGCCAGGAGAGCAATAGCCACCCCTGGCACCATGTGAGCCTGGGTGCCCTGATTACCTGGCAGCAGAGATGCAACTCCAGGGAGGCATCTCCCTGCTAAGGAGAAAGCAGGGCACTGCCAGCTGAAGGGTATCTCTGGCTGCCAGGACCTGCTCCTGGATCAGGGTAGGGGGGGAGCCTTTCCCTCCCCATCTTTTAATCATTTTGTAGGCAAAACAGCTCAAATAGCTCAAATACCTTGGGATCCTCATGGCACGACTTTCCCAAAAAGCAGCTCCGCCAGACTAATATTTCTTAAAATAAACCCGAGATGCAGAAGGAAGGAGGTGGAACAAAGAAAGGCAAACAGCCTTCCCAGGAGCCAGCACTCCCATCCAAACACTTTCCCCTCCTCCTGGGAAGCCGCAGGAGGCCCAGCATCGTGCTTGTGGATACTACTGTATGTCGCCTTCAATCAGCCTTGCCACGGTTCGCTGCCGCGGGCTGAGGATGCCCAGGGTGTGTGGGATGGTTAAGCACGAGCCTTGGAAAGAGTCCTCACCCTTGAGGGATCAGATGGCTTGGCCCGTTGAGGCAGTGGCATTCAGCTTCCTGTTCACTGCGGGCTCTGGTGTAAGAGAGGCACTGTGCAGAGAGGAGGAGGGAGGAGAGGTGGTGCACCCCCTGGACCATCTTGTTTTCCTCTCTGCCCTGGCTCCTGCCTCTGCTCCTTGCTTTGCTTTTCCAGCTTGCCATTCCCAGGAGATGCCATGCTCCCAAGGTGATGGAGAGGATAGGGGGAACTGTGACCTTCCAGTACCTAAAAGGAACTTCCAAGAAGGCTGCAGAGGGCCTGTTTGCAAAGGCCTGCAGTGAAAGGACAAGGGGCAATGGTTTTAAATTGGAGATGAGTAGATTTAGACTGGATACTAGGAAAAAGTTCCTCCCCATGAGGGTGATGGAACACTGGCACAGGTTGCCCAGGGAGGTGGTTGAGTTCCCATCCCTGGAGGCATTCAAGGTGAGGCTTGCCAGGGCTCTGGGCAACCTGCTCTAGTTGGGGATGTCCCTGCCCACTGCAGGGGGTTGGACTAGATGACCTGCAGAGGTCCCTTCCAACCCAAACCATTCTAGGATTCTATGAACTACACAGAATGCTGCAGAGGCCACTTAGGGAGGGCACAGTCCTGTTTTGTTTTCAGCTCTGATTCATTGCATCTCACAGCTGAGTGTGTTTGTCCCTCTACCCTTATTTCCCAGCCTGGAAGAGCACAATACCAATATGAGGGTTCTAAAATGCCACTGAAGTTGTACAACAACCACATAGGAAACACCCTAGTGGGTTTAGGATGCAAACACAGAATCATAGGATGGTTTGGGTTGCACATGACCTTTAAAAGCCA
Organism: Bucco capensis; assembly: GCA_013396975.1. Taxonomy (NCBI): domain Eukaryota; kingdom Metazoa; phylum Chordata; class Aves; order Piciformes; family Bucconidae; genus Bucco; species Bucco capensis. The sequence goes on from VWZO01005924.1 coordinate 101,789, forward strand.
TCTGCTTCAATGTCCAGATGGGTTGGTTAATGGTGATTAATGATCAGAGACATCTTTAACTAGATCAGGTTGCAGACATCCTCAGGGCTGAGCAGGAACTGGCTATCTTAGCCATCATCCCAAGCCTCTGCTTCATCTGACAGCAGCTCCCTCAGGGTCTGCCTTCCCTGCTCTAGCTGAGGATGTCTAGGACTTCATCCTGCCCCCACCCATCATAGGAGAAGGACCTGCAGCAGGTCTTGGTGGCAGAGCTGCTCCATCCCTAGAGCTATCATACCACCTGGGGATGCTGGAGCTGGTCTGCCTATTGCTGCACGTGTCAAATGGGAGACTAGGAAATCCATACGTGCCCCTCTGTGCAACTCCAGTGCTCTGAAGGGCATCCTAGGACACTTTCACAGGCCAGCCATCATTTTATGGGGCCTCAGATTTCAAAGCCTGCCTGAGAGCTTTACAAGGAGGAAATTGCTTGTGTGGTGGGGTTTTTCTTCCCCCTGTATAATCATGAGTGCTCCCCACAAACCCCTGCTGAATGAGCGGGGTGAGGCATTCCAGCACCATGAAACTGAGCCCTTCACATCTTGCTCTTGTCTCCAGCTGGCTGCAACAGCTGAGTTCGTGCCTCATAAATAGCAGCAATAACCTCAGCCCCACGACTGAATGCGCGCTTGGCGTATTAGCTTCAGGTCAGATCTGGAGAGAGGAGTCCTCCCGAGACCTGGGCATCAGAGCCTGAGCAGAGGTCAAGGAGCAAATTGATGCAGCCATTGAGTTATGAACAACTGAGCCCCTCATCACCTACAAGCAAGAAGCTGAATGAATCCAGCATCATACAGAGAGGTGATGCAGACTTGGCCTGTCATGGCCTCCCAGCAGCAGCTAGTGACCAAGTCAGCCACCGTGGGGTGGCATTGCTAGCCAGCTGACTTCTCTGGTGGTCCCTGACATCTTCCTTTTTCTTCTCTCTGCTGTGTACCTATACACGTCCATATATACACATATACATGTCTATCTAGCCTCTGCCTTGATCAATTCACCCTGGTACAACCAGCTGTAGGTGAACCTGTTTTAGCAGGGGGTTTGGACTAGATGATCTCTAGGTTCCTTCCAACCCCTACCATTTTGTGATTCTGGTTTTGTGGGTGAACCAGGTGCAGCTGCCTTGGGTTCTGTGGGCTGCAGAGGGTTCCCCCTTGGGCAGAGGTGCAGGGAAGGTCTTGGGAGTGACACTGCTGTTCTACGCCATGATGAGCAAGGCAGTGTTTAGAGAGACACTCTACATCCAGAAAGTGTTGGTAGCTGTTGCCTCCTCCCTTAAGAGCTCTTTTCTCCTTCCCTCCTCAGCATGTTGTGTGCACGGGCAGGCTGCGGTGGTATCCAGACCCCTCCGTCATTCACTGCATCGAGTCGTGTGAGGTAAGCCCCCTCTGCCTCCAACATGAGCCTCCTGCTCCTTACAAGAGAGCTTCTGGCAATGAAGACTCTCTCCAGCAGCAAAACTCAAAGGTTTTGACTTCATGTTTGCCCTAAGCTGGGCCAGGGCTTGCTGCCTGAGCAGAAAGACCAGAGTAAGCATCCTTGGGTACGGTCCCCTGCAGCCAGGGCACTGCTGGGGAGCCAGAACCACTGAATAACCCATTTCCTTCCTTGCCTGCTGCTTCTTGGCCAGTCTGGGAAGAATGTTCTAGCAAAAGGATTTCACTGGCAAAGGGGTATCCCCAAAAAAGCCTGTGCTGACTCCAAGCCTGCATATTTCCTTAACCAGCACCACAGTTCTAGAGTAAGGCAGATCCAGAAAAGCCCTGTGTGGCTCACGTGTCCAACCCAAACAACTCGGATTTCCAGCCTCCTGCAAGCAAAACAAAGAATCTGCAGACAAAAAATTCCTTGCAGAAATTGGTCAGCCCCCTGCTCATTTCACTTTGAGTAATGAGCAGGCAGGAGAAAATCATGGGCAGCCTGGAGTCAGCTCGCAAAGGAAATGAGAACTAGGCAGCCTTTGTCAAGCACCACTTCTTATTATGATTGAGGATAAAAGGAAAAGGTTGGGGGTGGGGGAAAGGAGGGTGATTTGGAATGTTGTACGCTGAAAATGTGGGATTGTTACCAAAAAGGAAAATGTAAATGAAGTTTGCACACCAAAAATAGCTTCAGGTTTTGCTGATTGTATTTTTTTTTTTATGTTCATTTCAATGCAAATGGGTTTTTTTAATGTTATTTTTGTTCTTTGCTCATCGATTCCGCCTAGCTCAGCTCTTTGTCCACTTTGAAAGGTGAGAGAAAGGGCAATGCTGCAGGGGCACATCCTCAGGAAGGAAATTATATGGTCAACAGAAGGTGCAGCAGTTATATCCCAAACTCAATGGCTGTGTTGTGTGTCTCTACTGCAAGGCATGGGCTGCAGGTGTAGGGGAATGAGGTGCTGTGTTATCCTGCTCTGCCACGGGGGTTGGACTAGATGATCTCCAGAGGTCCCCTCCAACCCCTAACATTCTGTGATTCTGTGATGTTTGATGTGCTGATGGTTGGGTACCAGAGCTTAGTGATGGCTCCTCTGGCGTTTTGGGAACTTCAGGCCTTTCTGAACCACATCTTTTAACTCAGCTCTGGGGCAATGTATTTGAAGTTGGATGTGGAAGAGTACTCCAAGTGGTTGTGGTGATCCTTTCTATGGTTCTCCTGCTAACAAGGGTGAAGAGCCCCTTGTGCTTTCTGGGAGCTGGTCCTTCCACAAAAGAAAGGAATGGGGTGTGAGGTCTCCTTCTTTCCTTCCTGTGCAGCTCAGAGGAAAGACAGCTGATACAGATGTGAGGATGATCCCTTAGGCTCAGATACACAATACTTATCCTAGCCTTTCCTCCTCTCTGGTTCCCACACCTCACCTGAGGTCTGTGCCTTCAGCAAGAGATCCCATAGGGTATGAGGAAAAATGCTAGTTTATTCATGTGAGAGAGAGAGATGGTAAACTACCTCAAGTCCCAACACCTCACACTAACAGTCACTGTCTTCTCAGTGACCCCTCAAGCCTGTTCCCAGCCAGCATGACTTCTCTCTGTTCCTGGATGCTTGTCATCCCCTTTTGCTCTTAGAAAGCAATCCTAGACAACAGTCTTGGCATGCAGGAGGGTAAACAAGCCAAAATCTCACAGTGTCCTACCAGAACATGGAGAGTCATGCTCTTTATCACCCTTGTAGATTTTTTTAAGGCCTTCTCTGCTTTCAATTAATCTTTTATCAGCAACGACCATGCAGTACATGCTCTTCCAGCTGAGGTTTAACCAAAGCCCTGCACTAAGCTTCCTTGTGCTGGAAATGTCTTTTTTGATAGGACCCAGGACTGTTATTTCTGCAGTTGCATCAGTCTGGCAGCTCAGAGAGATCTTGAGGTCAGTAAGCACACCCAGATCTTTCTCTGCCTCCTTTGTTGCCAACTGATGAGCTCCAAGCTAACAGCAGATGTTTTACTATCAGTACAAGAGCTTGCCCTTCAATTTTATACAAGTGAATGTCATCTTGTTTCTCTCTCTAGTCCTTCAGGTCATCTAACTATTTGTCAGATATCCTGATCCTCCTCTGTGGAACAATGCCTTCTTCCTCGTTAGCAGTTTCATCAGAACAGGCCTATTTTTAAGGTCACAGTCACTGACTGTAATACTAATGAAGTTCCATCCTCAGATAGTTTCTTTCACCCTGATGCTCTCTTTTTTTGATACAACTCACAGCTGCCTCCTCCCTCTCCTCCTCCTCCTCACTCCTTACATATATATCTCTGATTATTCTTTTCATTGAGTGTTCTTTACGACGCTGCAGGTTGTGTAGGTTGGACTGACAAGCCAAGACTTCCTAGATAACTTTTTTTTCACGTGTTTTATGGGAGTCATTGTCATTTCACAGTAATCCCTTGCTGGAGGCACCTTATTTACAAGTCCAGCCTCTCCTCTCCACTTGACAGTGAAATGCTGTTCCAGCGGACTGTCCAGGTCACCTCAGGTCTGAGTCATCCCTGAGAGATGCTGTTGTTTCTCCATTTACTACTGAGTGCATATTGGATGAGAAAGCTTTCTCCTCTGGATGTCTCAGTGAAGGGAACAACCCTATATGAGAGAAATCCAGGTTACCTGGCTGCTCATACCACTTCTCCCTGGTGGAGTCACTTCAAGCTGGGACATGGGAGCACTAGCCAAGACTCAACCTCTGGAGCCCTGCCTCACGTTGGAAGATCAGGTCACTGTGATGGTGTTAGAGAGATTCTCCCTCCTCTTTCTCATATGCTGGCAGCAGATCAGCCTGCCTTCTCATCCCTCTCACTCCTCTCCCCACCTCCCTTCTCTTTCCATTAGTCTGGTCATCCATCTGCCTCCTAGTCTCTCTCTGTGCCTTGCCAAGTTCCTCATCCCTGGAGCAGGGAGCCACATAGTTTAGCGGGCAAGGGAGGGAGGGAGGGATGCAAACACTTCCAGGAGCCCATCAGGAATACGAGTTAGTGTTGAGCATGCTTTACCTCTAAGGAGCCAGCAGAACATCTCATCCCCTGCCATCAGTAGAAAACCAGATGGCAGCTCTAGGATGGGGAAGAGCTTCGAGGCTGAGTGGAGAGGGGAGTAGAGGAGCAGTTTGCCTCCTCCTCCCCATTGTGTTTCAGGAGGAGGTGGTCATGGTCCTGGTGGTGTTCTTGGCTTCTGTGAGGGAGGTGTTTGCAGCATCAGAGGCAGGGTCTCCTAAGCCATTCTTAGGTAACCACCTCTCAGCAATCCTTCTCCTGTGTCCAAGTGCAAGTGAGGCTATTGACATCAGAGGAGAAAACAGCGTGTACAGTGATCCAGCTTGTTCCCTTGGACTATTCTTGCTATGGTCCAAGATAGTCCATGCATGAGTGTAGCTGCTATGGAGCATCTCCTAGTCTATGCAACTTACTAGCTCTGAACCACACTGTCTCCCACCACAGGAGCTCCTGCAATGGGTTAGCAGTTGGACTCAATGATCTTAAAGGTCTTTTCCAGCCTGAATGATTCTGTGTCTCTATGTTGACCTTACCCAAACCTCCAGCTCTGTTTTATCAGTGCGTGCAGGTAGCAAAGGGTTAATTGCAAAGGTTTTTAAGGCAATGTGCTTTGGGCAGACCACTGTGAGGCAGAACTTCATACTGGTGTGGTAGGCACTGGACAAGAGCTGCTACCACTGTGATCTGCCTGATTGGGAAGCGATTCCTTCCTGATGTATCTCGATGTTTTCTCTGGTTTGGGATGGCTTTGCTCTGCACAGCCCTGCCTACATGCTAGGGGAACACGCAGAGACTTTGGCTTGAGGTCTCTGCTTCATGCCCTGGGTGAAGCTAGGCCATAATAGAAAGCTGTCGTGAGTGTGAAGTGCTGGTAGTTTCTCAGGTCTTCCCTGTGAGAGGACAAGGTCTCTCTGCCCTTGTGCTGTTGGTCAGGTTATCATGATCGTAAAACACTAATCCGTTCCCTGTGTTGTGGTTTTCCTGAGGTGTTACAGTGGAAATGATGAGATTGAACTGTGTGTGTGGTTGCAAGTTGTTCTTGAGTCTTTCAATCCAATAGGTAGTCAAGGACCCCGATGGATCCTTGGCTCTTCCCACCAGCGTGCACAAAACCCTCGCTCAGCGTGTCTGTGGCTTGTGTCCAGCGTCTGTCAGCCAGAATTAACTCCTTTGAAGGCATATGCAATAGGAATGGTGGAAAGTCTCATCTTGAAATCAGGGTCCTGCTTGACATAAGCAAGGCTTTTGATGCCATCTCCCACAGCATTCTCATTAGCAAGCTTAGGAAGTGTTGGTTAGATGAACGGACAGTGGAGTGGACTGAAAGCTGGCTGAAGGACAGAGCCCAGAGGGTTGTAATTAATGGTGTGGAGTACAGTTGGAGATACGTAAGGAGTGGTGTTCCCCAGGGGTCAGATCTGGGTCCAGTCTTGTTCAATATGTTCATCAATGACTTGCATGAAGGAATAGTGTAACCTCAGCAAGTTTGCTGATGACACCAAACTGGGAGGAGTGGGTGGCACACCAGGAGGCTGTGCTGCCTTCCAGCATGACCTGGACAGGCTGGAGAGCTGGGCAGAAAATAACCCCCATGTACCAGAACAGGTTAGGAGTTGATCTGCTGGAAAGCAGCTCAGTGGAAAAAGCCCTGGGTGTCTGGGTGGGCAGCAGGATGAGCATGAGCCAGCAATGTGCACTTGGGGCCAAGAAGGCTAATGGCATCCTGGGGTGCAGCAAGAAGAGTGTGACCAGCAGGGAGAGGGAGGTTATCCTTCCCCCTACTCTGCCCTGGTGAGGCCACATCTGGAGTATTGTGTTCAGTTCTGGTCTCCCCTGGTTAAGAAGGACAGGGAACTTCTGGAGAGGGCACAGAGAAGGGCTGCTAAAATGATTAGGGGACTTGAGCACCTCTCTTATGCAGAGAGGCTGAGAGAGCTGGGGCTGTTCCGCCTGGAGAAGAGAAGACTGAGAGGACATCTTATCAATACTTATCGATACTTGCAGGGTGGGTGTCAGGAGGATGGGGCCAGTCTTTTTTCTGTGGTATCTAGTGACAGGACTAGAGGTAATGGGCAAAAACTAGCATGCAGGAAGTTCCATCTAAACATGAGGAGGAACTTTTTTCCTTTGACGGTGGTGGAGCACTGGCCCAGGCTGCCCAGGGAGGTGCTGGAGTCTCCATCTCTGGAGATACTCAAAACCTGACTAGACACCATGCTCTGCAACCTGCTCTAGGTTCTCCTGCTCTTTCAGAGGGATTGGACTAGATGACCTCTAGAGGTCCCTTCCAACCCCTAACATTCTGTGATTCTGTGCTTTCATGTGACAGGAGACAGGGTATGACCTGTTCCCTAGGCTGGGGTCCAGCTGCCTCTGCATCATCAGTGGGGTCCTTTCATTGATCTGGGGGTGGAGCGTCTGGTTTTGTACCATGACAAAGCTCAGCACAGGAAACCAGGCAGAAATGTGATGCTCTGCTCCAGGAAAGAGATCCTTTACTGGGGCTTAATGCAATGAGGACTACAGGCACCCCAGCTTCTCCAAGGATACTCTAAAGCAGCTAAGTATGGCAGCATGACCAGAATTTAGTCACCCTCTTGTGATGCTCACATCATGTCTCTTGTCCCCATAGGAGCATTTCATGACACCTTTATCCAGCCTGCACTCTTCCTCTGTCTGCTGGCTTTCAAAATGCAGAGAGGATCCTGCTGGATGTGACTGCTGCTCTTGCAAGCAGGCAAGAGGCAGACAGTGTGACTGTTGTTTGTTCAGGAGTCTCAGCTAAGCCCAAAGTCCATGGGATCCAGGTGACCAAACAGGAGTCAATGAGTTGCCCTAGATTCACATTTGGGATGGCACATGACACGGTAGCCTCCACATCTCAAGGGGATGCAGTGCAGTGGGAAAAGACAAAATGATTACAGGTATGCCACAGCTGCCACCTTTCAATTTGGAGAGCAGAAGACTGCTGGAGCTTTGCCAGAAGTGCTGGGTAAAATGGATGCAGAAGCAAGGAGTGTTTGCTGAGACTGGTAAGGGCTTTGTTTCAAACAGATGAAGGAAAGTGCTTTGGACACAATGAGCACTGGACTCTGAAACTGGCTGCCATGTGAGCCTGCAGAGATGAGTAGGAGCTTTAAGTTTAAAAAGGGATTCAACAAACTAGATAGTGAAAAAAACAGGTAGGGCTATTCCTTCCACTGTGCTTAATGCAGCAAGTGCAGAGGATGGGGGAATATGAGGAGCATGGACTGCAGTTAGCATCAGACCTGACCCCTGACTAGTGAAGGCAAAACCCTTCATGCTAGGGGGTGGAAGGCAAGAAGGGGAGCTCTCTGCATACCTGCTGGGTACATTAACATGCTGCTCTTGGCATGAGCACCACAGGCTGCTTAGTGTGGGATATAGAGCCCAAATAAATCTACTCGTCTTCCAAAAATCTCAGTTGAGGCATACTTTTCCTAAGCTGTGAGAAGATTTCTGTCTCCTGCACACATGTAGTGTGTGATTACAGAAACCTCATTTTCTTAAAAGACAAAGCAGAGGGAAATAAAACAATCACAACAGCATGGTGCAAGGACAGAGGACAGGCTTACAGCATCCTTTTGGCTTTTTGGTGACCTGTGGTTACTTCTCTGCCTTCTCCAGCTCAGGTGTCTATCCCTTCAGCTGTGCTCACATCCCACTTTCCCCTCTCCCGGTGGTCACAAGCATGCAGCTGGTGACACAAGGTGGAAAGCCACTGGAAGCACCCCCTGAAATGAAAATCAATGATGATAAACAAACATCCCTAAGCATAGCCCTGCCAACTCCTCTTCCAACACGAATATTCATTCCCCTTCAGCTCCTTCATCCCCTCTACATTGTTTTTCTTTCTGTTTAAGATCTGTAACAAGAACTTGGCAGAAACCAGATACAAGTGGGTCAGGAGGCCCTTGTGGTTTTCAGGGCTTGTTTTCCATAACCCATTCTATCCTGCAACGTATTTTGCACAAAGGACTTGGTAGGAGATCTGATCCATGGCAGCAGGCAAGCTGCTGAGGGCAGGATCACAGGCTGGTGCTCATGGTGTGGGAAGTCCTGGCTTCTCTTGTGGATGCAGCAGCACTCCTGGGACTGGTGAGCACTGGGGAGCCATCTCCAAGAGCCACTATGCTTTCCAGGAGCACTCTTGACACAAAGCATCTTCCTCTGGTCCCCTTTGCTTGTTCTTTCCTGCTTCTGTTTTTCTTCTCCTGTTAGCACTGAGATGAGGGTGTGAAAAGGACAAGGCTAAGGGCCCCACGATGACTAGAACATGGACACAGATGCTGTTATGGAAGAAAAGCTCTGCTCTGATATGGTATTCATCCACACCAGCTTTCCATCCCTTTCTTCACTCTTGTCCACATGGATTGTACAAGTCCTCTCCAGATTGCTGTCTCCTGAGACATGGAGTCACTGAGGAGCAACACCATGAGCAGGATAGGGATAGAGAAATGCATCTCCATTCAGTAGCCCTAAGTGTCACACACTCACCTCTGCAGCCGAAGTGTTTCCAAGCCAAATCCTGTCCTGGGACACAGAAGTGCTTTCAGATACAATGAAGAGAAGGATCTGCTGTCCTAGTATAGTCATCTACAGCAGCATTCCAGCTGGAGACCAAGCGGCAATCTAACTTCCATGTTCTCCATCCTCCTTCAGACACTGATTCTGTCCAAAGTCAGTCCAGACTGATTCAAATGGGGCTCAGATGCTTGCAGGAAACCTATGTCCAAGGGGCATCCCTTACATCCTGAAGAACACCTGTAGTTGCATACTAAGACTGCTGGGAGCTGGCTTGTTGCTTGCCTTGGGCATGGCAGTACAAGTGATGGCACTTAAGCTGAACACAGCCAGCCAGATGCCACCTTCCCGTCTGTCACCTCTTCCTTGAAGTATTCATTGGAGTTATATGGAGTACTTTTTTAGCAACAAGCATCTGTTTTCTTAGTGAGGCCTGGGGAGAAGGATGTTGGAGCTGGAACAGATGTTCTTGAAGACCTGAGATGTGATGAAAGTGGTCTGCACGCTGAGCTGACAAGTGAGTGGCTCAGGGACACCAGCATGCTCAGAAACAATTGGCATTGCCCCATTTTGCTTTCTGGCAGTGTCTGAGGTGACGAGGCAGGTCCACAACATCTCCAAGAAAGCCCTACTAAAGGTGTGTGGCTCCAAGGGACAGCTGCCATTGTTCAAAAGAGCAGAGGGAAGGACTCAGGGGACAGAAACTGGGAGACACACAAATGGTGGATGAAGTGCTAGGTCTGTAGGAACTTTTTTTCTCTTCTTCAAGCTGCTTGGTCCCAGGTGCCTTTTGCCAAACTTCTAGAGCTCTGACCAGTGCTTGCCCTGCCTCCCTCGCTGCCACAGGCCAGGTAGAGCTCACTTGCTGCTCGGAGCAGCTCAGGGCAGTGAGGCATCCCAAAAAAGCTTTTTGATCAGAAGCCAGCTCTGCTCCCTCTCCGTCCCTCTCGGTGTTTTTCAGAGCTGATTTCCTCCTTGCGTGCTGGAGAGCTTCAGGAAGGAGAGAGGGAAAGTGAATATGCTTGGGGTGTCAGTGGTGGGGAGGGGGAGGAAAAAAATAATGAAATAAAAGACACACTGCAACAGCAACAGGGCCAAGAAAAATATTTAATCCAAACAATGAACATTGTCATTTCCTCCCACAGTCTGCATTCCCAGTCAACTTCCCTGGGCAAGCCAGGGGAGCCAAGAATGGCCGGGCTCTCTGCCTCACCAGCCAAAAAGTGTGTGTGTTGTGTGTCCATCCATCCCCTGGGGACACTGTGCTAGAGCATTGCTTTAGTATCATAAGCTTGTTTTGGTTGAAGAAGACCTTTAACATCATCCTGTGCAACTGCTTTAACTAGCTCCTGCCTTGACTGCAGCTGAGGGGACTGACACCAGCCCAGCCCCAGTTTTCTGTAGGGAAACAGTAGCTCAGAGGGATACAAGCAAGGATGGGAAGGGGAATGTCCAGGGACCCAAGCTGGGGTGGTAGGTGCATAAGGGCTTTAAGTGAACCAGACTTCTAACAAGGTTTTGGATATTCTTCAAGTCCTCCCAGAGCTTTCTGAAATATCTTGGCTAGTGGCTGAGATGGGAAGGAAGGAAGGAAGAAGAGGTAGCCAGTGGGGAGAAGCTGCCCTCTGCCTATCCCTGGCCTAGAGCAGCTACAGCCTCTTCATACTTTCCTTACCCCACACACCCCTGCAGTGGCTTGCACCTGGGATGTGGCTTCTCTTGCACGTCTTAAACCCCTGAAGCTGCAGCTGTCTCCAACTCAAGGTTCACATCCAACAGTTCTGAGCCCTGATTTGGGCTTTTATCCCTCTGCCACTCTGGACTGGGGTTTCCAGCTGTGCCAGGTGAGACCCTGGCCCTGGCTACTGCTACTTGTTTTTTCTGAGGACATGCTGATGCTTTTAGGAGCTTGCTGTTGAACAACTTTCAAGGCTTCTGGAAGAAGGTGAGATCTTTCCCCAGCAGAGGTTTGTCACCTAGCCCTGTCAATGTGTCCCCTGCTATGCCTTCTCCCTCTTGTCTCCTTCAACTCATCTTTCCACCATTAATGACTCATTCATTGCAAGAGCAGAACTAGCAGCCATGAAGCTGATGCACAAGGTGTTGGTCTGATGGCAGTGGCAGCTTCTCCAGGGCTGGTCCCTGCCTGTCCCCCCTGCCCAAGTGATGGTTCTCCTGGAATGGAATTGACAGCTGAGGGCAAAGACACTTGCACCTCCTCAGCTGCAGGGTCAGACATGGTTTTCTCAGCATGCAAAGAGCCTGAGCTGGATGCCCAAAGGAAAGGATGAAGCACTAGCAAAATCTGTGCTGACTTCTAAGCTGTGTGAAAGCAACTTATCTACCCCTACTTGGACAGGACCAGCACAGCTTCCAGAAGACTGGGGGAAATATTTTGCTTATTAAGGCTGGACTTGATTCCCTGAAACTGGGATCTGAGCTTTCTCTAGCTAAGGGCAGATTGAAATCGCAAGCACTTTCCATCCCAGCAGCAGTGCAGGAGAGTCCTTCAGCTCTTCAGTTACACACTTGGCCAAGTGCATGCTGAATTTTCTTTTTTCCACCTTCCTCTGAAACATCTGGTATGGGTCATCATCAAAAGCAAGGTACTGAGCCTTCAGGTCTGCTCAACTAGAGCAAAACCTGCATTCTTGGGAAATAATGTTCATCAGATGTCCGTGACACAGCACCAAAATATGTATGATACTGGTGGCATCTGTGATTTATTCTTTGTGCTCCATCTTTCCCTCACTCTGTCCCATCTTTTCATGCTCTTTCACAGTGAATTAACCTGCATACAAGGTGGATTTGAAGAAAAGTGGCTGGATCCTGTCCACCTCCCCGGTGACACTGTGGACAGGATGGTGGTCCCAGGAAGGGAACCAGCCAGCTTAGCCCCAGCCCTGGGGACTTTACAGGGATGGGGAAAAGACACTGCTCCCTGCATGGGATCTCCTACCAACCTCAAGAGAAGGGTCACCACCAGTCCTTCTAAGATGCTTCTGCCTGGGATGCAGCAGGATCTAACTAATCCTTCCTCACATCCCTGCTTTGCCTGCAATATTTTTCCCTCTCCCCCCCCCTTAATTTTTTCTCTTTTCATTCGTTCTTTGAGAGAATGTGTGGTTTTTTTAGCCTATTTAAATGGCCAAGCCCTTGATTCATGGTTACTATTTTTACGCTGGCAGGGTTTGGGCCTGGTGGTGCCAGACACTGCACCTCCACGTGCAGACACATGCCCTGCTCCTGGCTGGATAAACATGGGAGATGGCTGAGAGTCGCTGACACAGCCTAGCTCCCTCAGTGGCATGTTGCCTAGCCCAGCAACTCCCTATCCCTTAGCGTGGTGTGAAGCAGTTGCAGTAGTTACTTTGTTCATTTTTTCTCACTTCATACAAGTCCTTTCAACTAGCCCTTTTCCCCCCATGCTGGAGGATGCATCTTCTGGTGACTGGAATCCAGATGACTCTTTCTCTAGATCATATGCCATGAAGTTCACTAAGGCCAAATGCCAGGTGCTGCACCTTGGCCATAACAACCCCCAGCAGTGTTTTAGGCTTGGGGAGCAGTGACTGCAGAGCTGCCAGGCACAGAGGGACCTAGGGGTGCTGAGTGACAGCTGAACAGGAGCCAGCAGTGTGCCCAGGTGGCCAAAAAGGCCAATGGCATCCTGGCCTGGATCAGGAACAGTGTTGGCAGCAGGAGCAGGGAGGTGATCCTGCCCCTTTACTCAGCTTTGGGGAGGCTTCACCTCCAGTACTGCATCCAGTTTTGGGCCCCTCACTACAAGAGGGACAGGGAGGTGCTGCAGAGGGGACAGAGGCTACCAAGCTGCTAAAGGGCTTAGAACATAAGCCTGATGAGGAAAGACTGAGGGATCTGGGCCTGTTTAGCCTGGAAAAGAGGAGATTGAGGGGAGACCTCATCTCTCTCTCTAACTACCTGAAGGGAGATTGTAGAGAGGCAGGGACTGGTCTGTTCTCTCTGGTGGAGAGTGATAGGACAAGGGGAAATGGATGGAAATTCCACCAGGGGAGGTTCAGGCTGGTTATTTGGAGGAATTTCTTTGCTCCAAGGGTTGTGAGCCATTGGCACAGGCTGCCCAGGGAGGGGCTTGAGTCACCATCCCTGGAGGTGTTTAAGAGACAGGTAGATGTTGCATTGGGGGGCATCATTTAGCAGGTTGATAGGGCTAGGACAAAGCCTGGACTTGATGATCTCCAAGGTCTCTTCCAGCTGGAACTGTTCTATGATTCTGTGATTCTATATCCCTTGTCTTCACACGGCAAGCTTGGCCACTGATGTGGGGTTTTTGTCCTGTCAGCATCTTAAAACATCATCAGGTGTTTCTGCGAGTCACCAATGTGGGCAAACCTCTCTCCTCCCACTGCCAGCATTGTTTTCTGTAGAGCCACATGACTCGAGCATAGGCTGAACAAAGTCTGTTGGAGTTTTCACCTCTCCCATCACCTGCTCTTAGTACCTTGCATTGCCCATGTCCTCCTTTGCCACAGCTATTGAAAGACCAAAATGAGACTGATGCAAGAACAAGGGTGCCTGTGCCCTCAAGGGTGATCCACCAGCACCTTACTTTGCTCCTTCTGCTTGCAAAGAAGAAACCAGCTGGAGATTCTTGACAAGGCGAAGTGATGGGAGTCACAGTGTTCTCTAGGCACTGGGTGGGGAGCAAGGACAGCAGTCCCCAAACCCTGTGCCTGGCTCTCTAGAGCCTCAAGTCCAATTAGTCATTTCTTTATTTTCCCCTCATATGTTTTTCCAATGAGTTGTTAAGTTTCCCCAACAAGTGTTGCTATAGGAGCCTGTATTTGTTTAGGGTGGGGTACACACTCTGGTGGGTTGAGAGAAGGGGGGGAATTAGCCCAAATAAGTGTAGAGAGAAACTGAGAGCCTCTCCTTCCCCATCCAGTCCCTGCCTCTGTCCTCCCCCCACCTTGCACACCAGATCTGGAAATCGTTTCAGATCTGCACAGCCGGAATGGGCAAAGCTCCCCAGAACTGTATGGAAACTGCCATGGAAGCGGCGGGTGCTGTTTTGCCGGTGAGTCATGACATATGGAGCAAAGCTCAAGGAAAAACTCTGCTGTGTGGAAGACTGCAAAAGTAAATCACACCCAGAAGGCCTCTTCCCTGCCAGGGGCTCTGACTGGTCCCCCGCCTGCATCCCTGCACTGGGCAGCCCCAGCATCCTTACTCCAACCCTCTTGGTGCTCAAGGCTGCTTCGTGGCTTGGAGATCTTCTTTGATCACCATCATTTAAGACCTACTGATGGTTTTCAAGGGAAAAAGAGTGTTAACCCTATTGCTGTGGTGAAATTGCATCTCTGGACATGGCTTGTGACAGCAATGATGGGAGCCAAATCCCTTCTTGGTTTTGAGTGAGCTACCTAACATGGTTCTGCCTCAGTTTCCCAGCTGTAGGAGGATGTGCTTGCTCTTCTTCTCTTGTGAAATCTTCCAAGCAAATGGCTGCCTGTGGTATTGATAGCACAGCTGGCTTGGTGGTCTGCTGTAGTTTCTGCTGCTACTTCCTAAAGCGACATTAGTGCGTGTTGGGCCCATTTCTGCTCTTTGTGAGCCACGATGATCATCAGATCCCTGGTTTTGATATTTTTTTGTCATGTGACTTATTTGCAGTATCACCAGTCCCATATGTTGACTTCAGCACAACGGGTGCAGGGCTATTGTGGTGTGGGGACATTTTTTCAGCTGACTGTCATAGAATCATTTTAGCTGGAAGAGACCTTTAAGATCATTGAGTCCAACTGTTAAACCAGCCCTGTCAGGTCACCACTAAACCACGTCCCTCAGTGCCACATCTGCATGTCTTTGAAGTCCCTCCAGGGATGGTGACTCCAACACTTTCCTGTTCCAGGACTTGACAATCCTTTTCAGGAAGAAATTTTTTTCCTACTATCCAACCTAAACCTCCCCTGGAACAACTTGAGGCTGTTTCTTCTTGTCCTATCACTTGTTACTTGGGAGAAGAGATTAACCCCCACCTGGCTCCAACCTCCTTTCAGGGAGTTGTAGAGAGCCAGAAACACTCCCTTGAGCTGCCTTTTCTCTAAACAACCTCAGTTCCCTCAGCTGCTCCTCATAAGATTTGTGCTCTAGACCCTTTATCAGCTTTGTTGCTCTTCTCCAGACATGCTCCAGCACCTCATTCGGTTTAGAGGTTCTGCAGGTGAGTGTCCATCAAAATCTTGGTCCAGATATTTTCTGAAGTCTAGTTGTTATTTGGAGCCACCAGATCTAGTGAAACGGGTCAGCCGCTTCTATGAGCAAAGGGGTGGCCAGGTTTCCACCACAAGCCCTTTTTAATGGCAGCAATCCTCCTGGAAGTTGGCCGTGGTTGCTGGGCCAGCAGCTACCATCACAGAGGCTGGAGCTAGAGAAGCATTTCCTTACTAATCACTCAGTTAATGAATGGCTTCTCCATTCTGTTAGCACATTTGGTTGTTGCTTGGCAGTGCTGATGTGATAAATAAATCTCAGCTGCAGATCGTTCCTGACAGTTCATTGCAAGTGCTTCGCATGCACGTTGTTGTTTGGTTGCACCAGTCACACAGCATTGTTTCTCAGCCCTAGTTGGCTGCTTCTCAGCCCTGCTTGCTTGTTTCTCTTCTCTGATCAGCTGACTCATGTAACTAAACAACAATAAAATGGATTTCTGAATGGCTGCTTGTGCCGTTTAACAGTTCTGGGCAGAAAGCTCTTCTGCTGCAATATCTTTCTGTTTCCACATTAGAGCTGAAAGTAAAGAGGGCTTGTTAGTGATGGAGCATTTATCTGAGCTGCACCAAGGCAAGCTGGGCTCTGCAAAGCCCTAGTTGTCCAGGTGGACCCGACAGTAACTCTCAGGAGGTGAGCAAAGGGCACAGGGCTGTGCCATGCAAAGAGAAGCCACCATCATTCTGACAATGAAAAATCCCTCACCACTCAACCACATGATTTCCTTACAGAGGGTGAGATTTGGACCATGAAGAGGAGAAATGAGGAGGAAGATGACCATGTTCCCAATATTTCTGGTTTTCAGTAGTTGGATTTTGCTGCAGGAAATTAGTGCTTGATGATGCATTCTGTTTGTCCCAGATGGCCACCAGATAAGTAGCCTTGTAGTCGAACCTGGCAAGGTTTGGTGGAGCCATGTGCTGTGGACAGGGCTAGAGCCTCCAGTGGAGAGTCTATTGGAATTTGGGGAATGTTCCTCAGGGTCAGAGCCTGAGCAAGAGCTTTCTGGAAAAGGCATAGTCCTTGTAAATAGCACTTGCCAATGCTTGGCTTGGCTTGATTGCAAGTACTTCTGAGAGACTCCTGACCTTATTGAACCCTTCTTGCAGTCCAAGGGAGATAAAGTATCTGCCTTCCTGAGACTGATCCCCTAGCAGGATCCTTGCAAGAGCCTCTCTGTGCTTAGCTGCCCAAGCCAGGTCAACAAGCTTAACTTCAGAGCCAAGCTCTTTGGAAGGAGGTGTCTTGGAGAGAAGAGTTGGGTCAGCTTCTTACAGAGCCTTGTTCCAGCTGTGAACATGCTGAGAACTGGGTTACAGTGGAGGCACATGAGAGTAGTGTGAGAAGTTGGATAAGCAGATGAGGTGGTGAACTGACTCTTACTTGGGTGGCAGTGGGTTCCATGGAGGAGCACTGAGTGAGATGGGAATAGGGACTTGTGGCATTCAGGTTGGGGCTCTCTCTGGGGATGTGGATTTGCTTTCTCATCTCCAGACACAATTCTGTGATCCATAAGCTACAGCTGCTGCCCTCCAAGCACCCACTCCTCCATACATACCAGCTGAGGTATCAGCCTCGTGGTGCCCTTTGGTGTTGAAGAAGGGGCTGTGTGTGTGGTGGAATCATGTCTTGGCCCCTTAACAGGGGCCTTGCTGAAGACTTAGAATCTCTGGTTTTGGGGACTATGTTGGGTTTTTGAATAACCCTTTCAGCAAAGACTCATTTCTCTGCCTAGCCCTTCCAAGCAGATGGCTGGTGTGACACCATCAACAACCGAGCATACTGCCAGTATGATGGGGGTGACTGCTGCTCCTCCACACTGTCCTCCAGAAAGGTAAATGAGCACCTTCTGTGGCACTGGCCAGGATTTAGGATGAAGTGGTGACTGCTAGCTATGCTTTTTGGCTTTGCTGGCTGTGGAACTAAGCCTGCAATGCAATTCTCCCACGAACGGAGAACAAACCCATGATTTTAAACCAAAGCCAGCTGAAGCTGATAGACATCATCCCACTGATTAGCAGTGGGGTTTGGATTCAGGCCAGCGAGACTGAAGGCTCAGCCCAGCTCCCACTGAGGCTGACGGAATTCCCTCTCATTTTGGGAAACAAGTCCTGAAGAATTGACTTCCATAGGATGTAGTGCTAACCATGGTGAGTCAGGAGTCACCTTGTCATATGATTGAGCAATCTCAGGAGATTTTTGATATGATCCATTGGTGTCCAGCTAGGGGATGTCCTTTCCTCCTGGGGAGGAAAGGAGGGAGGAATAGTATAGAGAGGGTTGGGGGTTACACAGACCCTTCTTTGTCTCCCATCACAACCTCCCCTCCCACCTAAGCTGTTATCCAGCACTCACAGCCCATTCTTCCTAAGCATATCCAACAACAAAACAAATCACAGGGCATGAGATAATTTCTCACGGCAAAAATATGTGAATTTGGATCTTCTCATCTTTGTTGTGGAGCTTGAATCATTTTTCCTTTCATCACGCATATACACACAAAGAAAAGGAAAAATAAAATCCTGGGAAGATCCAGTTGAGATAGGAGAGAAAAGGCTTTACACCCAAGTGATGAGTGAAACCTCCACAGCAATATCATGACATCTCGGGGCAAGGCATGGCTCTTGGGAGGTCTGAGCCATCTGGATCTCTGGCTGAAATAAAGGGTGGGTCTGCAGTGGAAGGTGAGGAGATTCAGTCCCATGGCTCTCAGGAGACCAAACCTCAGCTTGCTTCTCCCACAGGTCCCAGGTCTCCCATGGCATGAGCCTGCAGCTTATCTCTGTTAAGGCAGATGCAGGAGTGTGGGGTTTAAACACTGAAAACCCACTCTTAGCCTCTCACTAGCCCACACTGTGAAAAATCAAATATGCTTCCACAGCAAGAAAAACTCCTGGCTCTGAGCATAGTGTGTGTAAAACCACTGAAGGAAACTGTTTTCTCAGCTCCCAGAGCCCCCATGACTGGGCAACTGTCACCCAGCAGCCAGATGCTGTGCTGGTGCCTTCCCACTTTGCTGCCACCAGCTAAGGTGACATAAGTTTCCTTCGCCACATACAGTTGTTGTTGAGAAAGCAATGTGCAATGAGCCTCTATACCTGCATGGGATGGAGCAGCACAAGCAGCACAGCTTGTGGGTGTCCCTAAATGGACTCACTGCCCACCTTACTGAAAGCTATTCCTGCTCATACAGCCTCCAGCTTGCCTGGGTTTTCTTAATCCATAAAGCACAAGAACTGTATATATCTACCCTAGCTCCTGTATCAGACAGTGAGGCCAATCGTTGCACTTGGGAGCTGGAAGGGACCTCTGGAGATCATCTAATCCACTTCCCTGCTAAGGCAGGGTCACCCAGAGCTGGTTGCCCAGGATGGCATCCAGGTGGGTTTAGAATCTCTCCAGAGAAGACAACTCCACAATCTCTCTGGGAAGCCTGGTCCTATGTCTCATCATCATCAAAGGAAACATTTTTTCCCCATGTTTGGGTGGAAATTGCTGTGTTCCAGTTCATGCCCATTGCCCCTTGTCCTGTTGCTGGGTAGCACTGAAAAGAGTCTGGGCCCATTCTCTTGACACCTGCCCTTTAGATACTGAAAAGCACTGAGAAGATCCCTGCGTTCCAACAGGAGGTGCAGAAGATGAGGCTCTGCTACTCTCATGCTTTGCTGAGCCTGGAAAAGCCAGGAATAGCTTGAAGAACAGGTCCATGGGCTCAGACATGGAAAAGGGAGGCTTTCTAATGGGGCCAAAGTACTACTATGCCTCACCACTGTCAATCCTAGTCCAAATGTCTCACTCCCACCAGGGAAGACTTCTTCCCAGGGGCACAAGGTTCAAGCTGACCCTTGGTTGCAAAATTTGAAACACAAGTTAACAACAAACAAAATGCTACAAATACAACTCAGCCAGGGACAGCTTGTATCAGAGCCCATTTCTCAGCAACTGCGGAGTCTGCTAGTCTCCACCATGCCAACAACATCAGGGTGCCAGGCTCTTCTCAATGGCATCCAATGTTAGGACAAGAGGGAATGGGAGCAAGCTGGACCACAGGAGGTTTAGTATTAACAGGAGGAGGAACTTCTTTACAGTAAGGGTGATGAAGCACTGGAAAAGGCTGCCCAGGAGGCTGTGGAGTCTCCTTGTCTGGAGACATTGCAGAGCTGCCTGGACACATTGCTGTGTGAGCTGGTCTAGGTGATCCTGCTCTGGCAGGGGGGTTGGGCTAGATGATCTTTCTAGGTCCCTTCCAACTCCTGACATACTGTGATTCTGTGATCCTGTGAAGCCCAAAGTGTCTGTACTGGGGTGAAGAGGGCTTGTAGGGGTACAGGGGAGCTAGGGATCTGATAGCAGAGGCTTATATCCCTTTTTGGTCTCCGCCAGGTGATCCCATTCGCTGCTGACTGTGACCGGGATGAATGCACGTGCCGCGACCCGGCCGCTGAGGAGAACCAGTAGCGGCACCACGAAGAGGCCTCTCTCGGTCAGGCGAGCCCCGCAGGAGTGAAGGGGCAGCAACGGGGGCCACTGGGGAGCAGTGGGCTACGAGGGGACCGGAGGTGTGAGGGAGAGCCAGGCAGGGGAATGGCAACCACGCGTGGAGAGGAACAAGTCAAGGCCAGGCCACGGGTCTGTGGTGGTCCCCTCCTCATTGCTGCTCACTCCCAAACCCAGCCGGGACACAGGGGCCTCTGGCATGCTCCAGGGGCTCAGCCAAGGGTCCAGCACCACCCTGGCCACATGCTGGGCTGGGTTCCACGCTGAGAGCCTGAGTGCTGTCATGGACGTTTGTCCTGGTCTAGTGTCTGGGTGTCTGTCTGTCTGCTCTGGATTTTTGTCACTATTCACCCCCCTCTGCTGTACAGGCTGCTTTTAGCACGGTCGAGGTAGTTGTGATCTCTCTGCAAATATTTAAACTTAATTATATATATATATATACACATATATATAATATATATATAAATATATATTATATTTTCTTTGCTCTTTATGAAGCTAAGAAAGGATATCCTTTTGTCATACACCCATGCTGCTGTGAAGTACAAACCATTGGGAAAAGTAGGAGGAGCAGGGAATTTCCTCACCTTTGTTGAGAGGGAAATGAAAAGAGGAAGCCAAACGCCCAGGCCACGCCAGGAGAGATGTCCCCAGGCAGGCACCATGAAGGCTACAACCTCAAAGTGCTCTCAGCATCTTGTAGGCACTAAGTTTTGCCCTTGAGATTTGCTGGTGCTTTGTCCACCTCTGCTTAGGTCCCCAGGTCAGGTTTTGAGGTTTAGAAGAAACACTGCCATGCCCTTGCATCACCTCAGCAAGCATGGCAGATTTGGTGAGCACTGCTGCTCTGTTATGTCAGAGCCCTCTGGGAATAGTTACATGTCCATGGGGATTGCTGTGTGGTCAATAGGAGCAAAAGCATGCAACAGTCCCTGCCTGCCTTGCTCCCCCTGACCACTGCACATGCAGCTAGACAAGGGATGTAGTGTAGCTGTGTGATGCTCTGGATGATGATGAGATGGTCCTTCTTTTCTTTCCCCATATCTCCTTTCTGACCGTGAGCTTCAAGAGTGTTGTCAGCAGTTCTTGGAGGAAACCAGACCCTGTAATGCAATGAGAAATAGGACCTAAAGGACCCATCAGGAGACTTGGAGCATCATCTTTTCCCATTGAGATGTCCCTTATTAATACCTCAGTGGCCAAGCCCATCACAGTAGACATACAGTCACTGACTTTGATGAGCCTCTTTTGGTTTAGTCTCTAGGGCTCTTTGTCCAGTATCTGTGCTCCAGTCATCTACAGCAGAGATCAGAGCAAAACCAGCGAATGTCCAGCTCCAGCTCCTCTAGGAAAGGAGCCAGCTCTGAATCTTGGGACTACTTCAGAGCTTCCCTTTCCCAGTGCTCCTGTAGGCACTATCTTCAGATTCATTTCTAGCCCCCAAAAAGCCCACCTAGAGACTTTGCCCCCTCATAGTTGACACCCAGAAGCTCAGCTTGGCAGGCTGGACCCAGCCCCATAAAGGCAGCAGATAGGGAAGGTGCCTGTCTCCAGCTGGGGTTATCACTGATGGGTTTGGTGCTGCAAAGAGGCAGAGAAAAGGGTTAGAAAGAGGACAACAGAGAAGGGACCACACAGAAGGAGCACGGACCCTGGGGGACCAAGGCTGAGACCAAAAGATCCAAGGCTGCCAGACTGTGTCCTCCCCACACTGCCTGTGCTGCTGCAGCTAGGCTCTAAGCCAGGGTTTGTCCAGTGCAGTAGCAATGGAGAGAGGGTGACACAGTGTGGAGAGATGGGGGATTTTCAAGGCATCCTTTGGCTTCTGCTAGCTCCACCCTTGCCCACACTTTTGGTCAGGCATGTCCTAAAGTTATGTTTCACTGGAGGACAGGAGTAGTGGCAGATGTGCCTGGAGTTCCCACTGGTGTCCAGGCAGGAGACGCCTTGTCCTTCCCTAAGCCTTTTCCTGATCCCAAGTGTCCCCATCACCCCATGGCAAGTCACCTCCTGCCTGTCCTGGTCTAGGCAGGGATGTGTGGGAGGACAACAACGGGCCCCATCTCCTCTTGCAGCAGGGACACGCTGACATTTCTGTTCCTGTCACGCACAAGTGACAACATCCTGAGGTTTTCACCCAAATGCACCATCAGTTTGGCAGAGAGCTGCAATTTTTTGACAGAGATTCATTTTTCAATAATAATAAAAAAAAAAACCCAACCTCAAATAACCCAAGGAAATGAAAACAAAACCAAAACCGAAAAAATACCCAAACCCATGCTCTTTGAGACTCTTCCAGCCCCAATAGGTCCAGGAGGTACAGTAAGGCAGCCTGTCCTGCTCCATCAGTGCAGCAAAGGGGAGATTCTGGAGTCACAGCAGGAGCAGGGGACATGGCATCCCCCAGCCCATGGGAATGGTGGGAATGTGGGATGAGGGTGAGATGCAGAGGGAGACTTTTAAGTCTCAGCATCTTGCTGCACCAAACCCTTCCCTGCCTGGCATCAGCATTGCCTAGATGTCTATGACCACACCAAATTATTTACCCTTTTGGCATGAAAATCCTGATCTCAGCAACATCTTGTCTGTGCTCACCAGTGGATGCAGGGAAAGGACCAGGCCCCATGGACAGGAGAACTGGGGAAGAATCAGAGGAGCTGGCTTGGCTGATGGGCATTTGTGCTTCTTATGAATGGAATGCTTCAACGTATGGAATATTGTTCTTCTCTCGTGACACTGAGCGGTTTTTGTCCCCTTTAGGGTTTTATTCACAATGGAGGCTGCTGCTATTTTTATTTTTTTGTATTTGATAATTATTTTTTATAAAAATCTATGAAAAATAAATAATCTTCTCATCCTCCACCTCTTTTACTCTTTGCTTCACCTGAAGTGTGTGGGGGGAGGAGCTAGGCTGGGAGAGGGAGGTGGTTTGGCTTCTTTTAGTACCCTTGGTCCCACAATGCCCTTCTCTGCCCCGAACCACAGCCTTTCCTCACCACCAGCACAAAGCATGACAGGGACCCAGGTGTGCTGATGCCATAGTACCAGCTGAACTGACTCCCATGGACATCCCCAAATCCCACAAACATCCCATGTCACCAAAGCAGGCAGTTAGGACTTCGCTTTGAAGATGCCCACAGCTGCCCTGCTCTGCCCCACTTGGCCAAATGAAGTGTTTCTAGTGCTCTGGAAAATGGGATTTATAGCATCCAGTGAAGCAACAGGTTTCTCGTGAAGCCTGCTGCAGCCACAGCCCTGCATGTTCCTGGCCATACCTGAGCATCTCCTCCAGACCAGAGGCACCTGGAGCATCTGGGCTAGGATTGGAAGTCTCACCACTCCCCAGGATGGAAGGCTGTCATGCTGGTGCACAGCTCAGAGCTGGATTTGAAAAGGCCAAAGCCATGTTAGCTGCTATTTTGCTTTCCTTTGCTTGCAAGCAATGGAGAAGGTGAGTCATAACTGAGCAGGCGGAAAGGTTGGAAAGGCTTGAAAAACATAAGCACCTGCAACGGAAAGCAATGACATCCCAAATTTTCTCCTGCAGGGCTGGCATCAAGGGCCTCAGAGCAGAGCCATGGGCTGAGAAAATGCAAGGAAAAGCCCATAATACAAGGGGCAAGTGCTGCACTTTCAGCAGGGCTAGATTTGCTCCCATGAAATAGCACATTAGGGCTCCAGAGCCCCAAGCAACCAGGACCCCAGTTGTATGGTTTACATTTCAGAGAAGCACAGACTGCTTTGGGTTGGAAGCGACTGTTAAAGGTCACCTAGTCCAAACCCCTTGCAGTGAGCAGGGACATCTGCAATAACATCAAGGTGCTCAAAGCCCCAAACAACCTGGCCTTCAACATTTCTAGGGATAGGGCATCTACCACCTCTCTGAGCAACCTGGGCCAGTGTGGATGCCCCATCCCTGGCAGTGTTCAAGGCCAGGCTGGATGCAGCCCTGGGTAACCTGGTCTAGTGATTGGCATCCCTGCTCAGTGTGGGGAGGTTGGAATTAGATGATCTTTACCGTCCCTTCCAACCTGGCCATTCTATGTTTAAGACATTCTATGTTTAAGTGTTTCACTACCCTCAGGGTAAAAAATTTCTATCTAATCTCAGCCTCTCTCTTTTAGTTTAGAACCATCGCCCCTTGACCTGTTACAACAGCCCCTTCCAAAAAGTCTGTTGCCATCCTGAAAACCAAAAAAGCAGCTATTCTCTCTATGGCAGCAGCCAGGTGAAGAGCTGTTTTCCTATCCCATCCCCTCATTTCTGCCAAACACCTAACCTCATAGGCAAGCAACACCAATGTTGGTGTTTCCAAGAGGATGAGGACATATGTTTGAGCAAGTTTGTGAGTCTTTCAACTGGATTTGAAAAGCTTTGTCAGTCATTATGTTGGAGGAGACCACAAAGTTAGTCAACAAAAAGTGGGGCAGCCACCAGGAGGGAGACAGTGCCTTGTGTGTAGGCTCCAGCAGTGCCATGTCCTCCGTGTGCGTGTTGAAATTCATAGATTCACAGAATGGCCAGGTTGGAAGGAACCTTAAAGATCATCTAGTTCCAACCCCCCTGCCATGGGCAGGGATGCCATACACTAGACCAGGTTGCCCAGGGCCACATCCAGCCTGGCCTTGAACACTGCCAGGGATGGGGCATCCACAGCCTCTCTGGGCAACCTGTGCCTGTGCCTAATCACTCTCCAGGTAAAGAACTTCCTTCTAAAATGCAACAATCCCTGCTGCTACCTGCTTTTTCAGGATGAATAAGGACTGCAGGCCAATAGCAACTTGGCCAACAACCAACCCATCAGCTTTACCCCAGAGAGGACATCTAATATCACCAGAAGATGCTGTTCCTCCACTGGCCAGCAACCCAACATGCACATACACACACACACACTAACAAATCCTTCCTGAAAAAAAGCAAAGAAAAGGCTGCCATTATGCTGATGATGCATCTCTTACAGTCCTCTTCACCACTTTCAGGGTGGCTTTCTCTAAGCCTCCAGTGCCTGAAAGCCAGATGACCCCTGAGGAGATTCTGCTCTGGTGAAGGTGTGATGAGCCAGCCAGGCTGAGACTTTCTCACAGCTCAGGCTTGTGACTGCATGCCCTGCTGCCATGCAGTCTCCTCCTCCTTCTCACGGCTCATTCCACAGCCACAGGTTATTGTGCAATGAGGCAGTGGCAGCCCCAGCACTTAACTGGATGGAAAATAGCAGAAGGAAAGTATGGGGTGTATTTTTAGCTTATTTTCCTGCAATTTAGTAGTGGGAAGAGGAAAAAAAAATAAAATCCAAGTTGTTCCATGAGACTTGATGAAGTCTGGTTTCCTATGGATTTGTGTGCTATGGCCCCTAAACCTTCCCTCTCCCCTGTCCTCTCAAGCATCTTGTCTGCCTGCCTGCCTGCCTGCAGTAATCCCCACCGATCCCACTCATCTGGCAGTGGCAATCCATGCTGGACTTGGCCAAGGGGTCAGCCCCTACAAGTGATGGTGGCCTGAGCACTGGACACAGCATCCCACTGTAAGCAACTTCTAAGGCATCCTTTACAGCTCTTACTTCTGCTCAGGCACTGACTTCTGTATCGTTTGGAGGACTTTAATATTCATCACACCACTACTCCTCTGTCCAAAGTCTGCCAGATGGGCCAGGAAGTTCTCAGGTGATCATTGACCACAAGAGAACACCATCCCATCCATCTTAGATACTGAAAAAAAACGATATGAGATATATATATATATTAAAAAACAGTATATAGTCCTTACATACTAAAAGGAGCTTTTTCAGACTCTGCTCCCAAATTCCCAGCATCCACAGGGGTTTGCAAAGCAAGGACTAAGCACCCTCAACTCAAACCAAAAAGGCACCTGCAAGCATCTGCACCTTCCCATGCCCAGTGGAGCAAGCAGATGAGGCAAGTGGCAGGACACAGCTCCAGCTGCATGCACTGAGTGGCTCAGGACTCAGCTAACCCAGTGGGCAGACAGGCTAATGCTAAACTGGTGTGAAGACACACCCAAGATCAAAGGCTGGAAGTGCTTCATCTGCTACCAAAAGATGACATCAACGGGACCAAAACTACAAACAAAAACTCCCTTTTGCCAGCGCCACAGATTACTAACAGCTCCATTTAATAGTCAGTTAAATGATCATCTGGAGTTTTACATAGTGTTACAATGACTTTTTTTTTGTTGTTGCTGTTGTTTAAAACCTTAAAATCATCTGGAAGGGTTTTGTGTTTCTTGCCACATGGCTATCTCACCCTAAAGTAGCCTACTTTCCATCTACAGCAGTAAAACGTCACATTAGAGGTTTAATAGAACACCAAGGAACATGAATTGTAGCCATCTTTGTAAAGAAAAGGACCAAACCATCTTTATATGTTAAATAACGCCACAACAAGTAAAAGATAGCAATGCTATTACTGGGGCAGGGATGCAGGAAAGAAAAGAGAACGACCCAGAGGTTCATCTCAGGTGAATGAGACCGCTCATTAATTCAGAAGCAAAACAAGAAGAGAGGGCAGAAGGGCAAGGGAGGTTGCAGAAATGGATGAAAAACAGTATCTTCTCCAACTTTTGTGTGGTTGGCAGCATGGGAAGAACCAGGAGTCCAAGAGGCAAAATACTGTGCAGACCCAACAGTAGGACCCCGTGGCAGAGGTGGATAGTGTCAGCTCTGCAGGAAAGGGCACACCTCAGGGCTTGCCCATGGCTGGTTTGGGTGAGCAAGCCTCATATAACATAACCCACCAAGGACAGGTCTGCAGCCATGCTGCATCCCCCCACTCCAGTCTGGGCCCCCACAGCAGACATTTGTCTGAGATAGGTTCATGTGTTAATTTGAAGGGGTTTGGTAAGAAAATCCAAAATTCTGAATTGCAAGGAAACCAACAGGAAGCCTTCACAAAGCCAGGGCCATCAGGAACATGGCCCTGCAAACATGCCACACTGGCAGGACCTGCCAGCATGGCAGATGTAGCTATGCCATGGCAGTCAACCAGGATGGAGCACAGCCCCAACAGCAGACTGTGTTGTCCATCATGGGATGGGGATGAGGATGCCAATACCCATCCAACCGTGCAAGGGTGCTGCCAAAGGACCTCGGATGGGTGGCTGTTCCCTCACCCCCTGAGTGCTCCATGTCCCAGCCCATCGGGAAGCTGGGGCCAAGGGAGCAGAGTCCAGCCCAGCCGGCTGATGGTGCTGCAGGGTTTTGGTTGACCACACAAGGGCTTTGAAATGAGAGCGCAGAAGTAGAACAGAAATATCTGCAGAGCCCCAGCGCAAATCTTGGGGCCAGATGAAGATGTAACCTAGGCAGCTGTGATCACATGAGGTGTCCAGGCATTTTCTGGCAGCCTGGACGTGGGTGGCTGGCAGACTGCACCACTCCTGTCCCTGCCGTGGCACCTAGTAAGCAATAAAAGAGGAGTCTGCTACCCAAAGGAAAACAGTCTGCATTTCCTATGAAGGCCACGTAAACAGTATTACTTGGCAAGCAACCAGCTTGTGTCTGGGCCAGAGCAATCTTCGTTCAAACATCCCTCCAAGGCGTTGAGTGGAGGTGCCCTCTGCCCAGCCCTGGACAGTTGCCAGGCTGGAAGTTAGAAGTTGTCTCAGCATCCCCTGGGAGAAGCAAGAGGCTAAAGCAAAGGGTCTTGGACAAGACTGCAGGTGGCTGAAAAGAAAAGGAGCAACGGTTTGGTATGGATCACCTGCACATGGACTCGGTGTTGGTCTTGCCCTGAGCCTCAAGCCCTTGGCAGCATCAGGCACATCAAAATATAAGGAGAAACATGAGAAAAAGCCAAAAGGATCCAGCAGACTTTCTTCTTGCAAAGAGCAAGGGTTTGCCTGATGACCCCTGCTAGACACACTCATTACAGAAACCACACTGGGATGCCCAGGGAATGCTGATTGCTGGTGACTGCTCCCAGCAGCTCTTCAGTCCAGGCCAGCTGCCCCTTGAGGAGAGGTCTGCCTGTGAGAAGGGAAGAGCAGGAAGATAGTGAACTGCTGTTGAATAAATACCGTATTGCAGCACTGCTGGCTGTGACTGGGTGTGGACCACAGCCACCTCCCTCTCAGCATCACACAAATACTGGAGTCATGTCCTTGGCAGGTTGGAGGAGGAATGAGGCAGAAAATCACAACAGACAGGATGAAGATTGCTTCTGCCAAGACTGAAAACAAAAAAAAAACCCAAAAGGAAATTTCTCTCTGAAGAGGCACTGTAAAAATCCCACTGTAGGGCTCCTGGCTGGTCCAAATCAAAGGTGCACAGCTGGAAAGTCCGGAGAAGCCTCCTCTGAAAACCAGGCTGGAAGCTGAAGCTAAAAGGAAGCCATTTGCTGTCTCCAACACCGTTAGTGGTAACAGGGTTTTGGAGAACAATTTACTCTGAGCCAAGCCCAGGGTCCCAGGACAATCCCAATGCTCTGGTTTAAAAGTAGTCACGGGTGAGCGCTGCAGATATGAGCTTGAACATGGGCAAGCAACACTCTCAGAAGCCTGCCCACCACAGTGTGTCACCAAGCCCTCTCTAGGATGAGGACTTCCAGGGCTGTCCCTAACTGCTGTGTTGGGTTCTGCTACACTCCCCTTGCTATGCAAAGCCTGGGCTACACCACAGTTACAGGGTGGCTGGTGCAGAAGACAGCTTTGTCCATGCGTCTGGGTGCTGGTCTCTTGGCTGGGGCTCTCCTGAGCAAGTAGTTTGGCATTGCTTCACAGTCTTTATTATGGTGGGTAAAAAAAAATAAATAAAATAAAATAATGGAAGTGGTTTTTCAGTTGACTTCCTAAGACTATGGTCCCACAAGAAGGAAGCTCATGATGTCCAGCTGACCACTGGCCCTGAGGCCAAGCTGCCTTTGCTCTGGAGGACTCTCTGCATCTTGGAGCAGATGTGGACTTTGACCATGACAAAAGAACCTGAGGAGATAGGCACACCAATGCCCATCTCTCCTCACCCCAGCTGGTGACACCCTACCAGCCATGCCTTGCAATGGCACCGTCACTTGGCCAGGTCTTATCTTATGCTTTATGATTGCAAAAAACCATAATCCCAACCTTATTGGCCATCCAGTGGTTGTTTTTCTCAGCCATAACCATCAGCATCTCAAGTTGACCTACACACCCTGCCTCCATTTTCCCAGCCCTGCATGACCTGCTCTCCTGTCCTGGCAGTGTCACCATGTTTCTCCTGTGACCAGTGTCCCCCACCCTTGGGGAAGGTCCCCACAGCCAGGGCAGGGATGGGGCAGGAGGAGAAGCCTATGCCCTCCCAACCTGCCCTCTTCACTGATGCTGAGGAACCTCTTGGCAAAATGAATAAAACAAAACCAAGAAAACTGGGTCCCACAAGACTTCTAACTAGAAAGGCTTTTGACCAAGTCAAAGAAGAGACTAATACTGAGTCAGTTCTGCACAGAGCAGCCAGTTTCACTCCCCGATCCAAAGTTTTGTCTCCAGAGACATCAGTGACACCCTCCCCCCTCCGTAGGTCCATGTATAAAACCCTCACAAACGCCTGTGGGAAGGCCAACGTGAGAGTGGGCGCCCGCAACCCTCAGTAGTCCTTGTCACCATAGTCATTGTAAAGGACACTCAGCGTCTGCTCCTCGCACGTCTTCTTGAGGTCCCGGCTGAGCTCCAACCAGTCGAGCCCATAGGGCTTGATCTCGCTGTAGCGGCACGCAAGGTACTTGAGGGATGAGCGCTGGAGGCTGATCTTGGGCTCTTGCAGGAGGCTGTTGCACCAGCTGCTGAGGTCCCCCAGCTGCGAGAGGATGAGGCCAGCCTTCCTGCAGTGAGGGGAGATGCCGGGGGTGATGGACAGCAAGGAGGCAGCAGAGGTGATGGACAGACCACAGGGAGATGGTGGGAAGGGCAGGAGGAGCATATGAGGAGAGAAAAGCAAAGACGGTTAAAGATGCTGCAGGAGATCCTGCAGAAGAAGAGAGAATGCAAGAGTCTGACAGCATGGAGAGCAGTTTCTATCTAGTCTGAATCTCCCTCTTTTAGTTTAAAACCATCATCCCCTTGCCCTGCCACAACAGGCCCTGCTAAAATGTCTGTCCACATCTTTCTCACAGGCCCCTTTAAGCACTGAAAAGGCTGCATGAAGGTCTCCCTGGAGCCTTCTCTTCTCCAGGACGAACAAAACCAACTCTCTCAACCTGTCCTCACAGCAGAGGGCTTCCAGCCCTCAGATCATATGATTCTATGATCATTTTTGTGGCCGGTCTCCCCAGAGCACCAACAGGTCCATGCCTATCCTGTGCTGAGTACTCCAGAGCTGGACCCAGCACTGCAGCTGAGGTCTCCCCAGAGCAGAGCAGAGAGGCAGAATCCCCTCCCTCAGCCTGCTGGCCACACTGCTGAGGATGCAGCCCAGGACACAGTTAGCTTCTGGGCTGTGAGCACACACTGCCAGCTCATGCCCAACTTTTCACCTACCAGTACCCCCAAGTCCTTCCCCAGAGGGGAGTTTCGGAAATGTCCCATAGGAGAGCATGCAACTTAAAGGATTATACTGAGGCATATAACCTAGGCTTCATCCAAAAAGCTCTGAGAGAGCAGAGGAAGCGGCAGAGCTCCCCAGTTCTTTGCATGTGCATTTTGCATCTTCCAGTTGCAGAAAGCAAAACCAAGGAAAGACAAGTGATGGCAGCAGTGCTTTGTAAAGAGCCACAGCCCAGCCAAGTGAGCCCAGGAGAGAAGGTCAGGTGACAGAGGGAGAGGTGGTCCAGCAGGAATCCATCTTCAGAAGACAGACACACAGCGCCCTCGAGGCAATACAGCCTTGATGTAGGCTTGATCTGGTAGCAAGAAAGTGCTAAATTACCAGTCATTCATGTTGGATGAGATATTGGAAGAGCACAGAGGATCATGGCCAAATATGACCTAAATTGTGTCCTCTTCATATTTTTCCTCTTAAAATTGTTTCTAAAGCTTTTCTCAAGAAAAACAGGGTTTTTTTTTCAGATAAAACACATTCTGTTCATTTTAAATGTGTCTAGCACTTGGGGTGATCTCCAGGGAACCGGGCAAATGTGGAGGTAATGGATTCAAATGAAGTGACTTGAAGGTGAGTATTGTATGCGCCTGGAAACCCAGTCTGAAGTGTCTCAAGAGCTGAGTTAAGTTTCCCAGCCAGCTTCAAGGTCAGTTGGTGGGTTAGTACAGACAAGGAAGAGAAGATACATCCCCTTGGTAGCTTTAACTCAGCATCTGTTCAGCACAGAACAAGCAGTGGAGGCACAAAACATGATGCTAGGGATAAAAACCCTCTCTGTCACATTCTTACTTGGGTAAGCAGGGGCTGTGTGTGGAGCACATGGCTATGTTGTGGCTGGTTTGACAGTTCAAATGTATGTGAACCAACCACAGAGGAACATCCACAGCCCCTCCACACCTTCCTCCACTTCATGTGCACCATAAGAGAGTTTCTTGGAGAGGAATTAATTTATCCCAGGCCCTGCCAGAGCCAGCTTTGGCTTTGCTGGAAAGGAAACCCTCAAGACATCCATCATGGAGGTGGCTGCAGCTCCAAGGGACCAGTTTGCAGCCACTCAGAGGTTGTCCAGCACTGTAGCCATGTGACAGCCCTGGGGCTCACATCCAGAGTACAGCAGAGTGGTGAAGGTACTTTAGCATGGTGGTTACTCTAGAGATAGACACCTAAACTGATCAGGTGTTTGAGCCACGAGAAGGTAGCCGACCTCTCATTTGTATCTGTCCCTGCATGGAGGTAAAGTGCTGCAATTGCCTCTCTTCCGCCAGTGTCGCAGATCCTACAGGTTTTGGCTCAAAGCCCATAGACAACACCAGACTTCACCAGGCTTTGAAACATCAACCCTACTTTCACTTATTACTTGCTAGACAATGACCTGCCTTCCATAGAATAATAGAATTGTTTTGGTTGAAAAGACCCTTAAGATCATCAGGTCCAACTGTTAACCTAACACTGCCAAATTACCACTCAACCTCATCCCTCAGCACCACATCTACACAGCTTTTAAATCCCTCTAGAGATGGTTACTCCATCACTTCCTTCCATTTCTTCTGCTTATACAAGGGGGTCCAGAGGTCTCTGCAGCTCTTCTTGGACTGGGAGGGAGCGACTGGCTTCCGTAACCCCAGTCAAGGTATCTGCACATCCCCTTGCTTCCTTTGGCCCAGCAGAGAGCATCGCCAAGAAGGGAGGTGAGTGGTGCTAGCAGGCAGTAGGCAGCATGGCTGCATGGAGGAGGGACGTGGTCAAGTCAGTGGCACGAATCCACATCCAGGACTTCAAAGGAGCATCAGCAACAATCAAAGAAACACTCTGTCTGCTGGCTAAATAATGTCATCTGCAAGTGATTTGTCCTGTCACCACCAGTCTGGATGCTTTGCCCTCGCAGACGATCAAACAGGAGGTCTGCTTCCCAAGATTTGTCATCACCAGAACCCACTGCAGCTGCCTAAATGTCTCTTTCCAAGTAGTGCAAGCTGCAAAA
Organism: Bucco capensis; assembly: GCA_013396975.1. Taxonomy (NCBI): domain Eukaryota; kingdom Metazoa; phylum Chordata; class Aves; order Piciformes; family Bucconidae; genus Bucco; species Bucco capensis. Next base: position 134,087 of record VWZO01005924.1, read on the forward strand.
CACTTCATCAGCAACTTGCGTCATCCCATCCAGCATTTCCAGAGGGTGGAATTAACCCTCTGGCTCATAGATTCACACAGCAAAAGGTAACATCTGGGCAATCCAGTGGCATGTCTGGATGCTCCATGCCAATGCACCTCTGCCTTGTGGGGCTTCAAGGAGGAGGCTTGTGAAGGCAGCCACGCTCTGGCTGGTCCTCGATCTCCTCACTGAGGCAGCAAGCAGCATTGGCAGTTCTCAGCCTCAGCGATACCAGTGGCTGTGTGATGACTCCAGTCCATCACGTAAGGAATTTTATGTACTCCTCATGCAACCCATCACAACAGATGTCAGATGGTCTGTGCAAATCAGGGCTGGATTTCACATCTGGAAATGGAGACAGAACGGCATTACAACAAGTGGGCTTGAGACAAAGGTGAGACGTAAGTCTGAGCCTGCTGATCCCACTTTGTATCATGGGAACGAAGCAACCTTAGGCACAGGAGACAGTGGGAGCCTCAGCCTTGAAAAGACTCCATGTGCTGAGATGTCACTACTGAGCTTTGAGGCTCTGCCTCAAAGAGCTCCAATTTCTAGGAATATAAGTGGGAAAAGACAAAAAAGGAGAGACCACAGCTTTGTCCCAGGGAGCAGAGGCTTTCTTGGGTGTATTCCCGTCAAAGCTGAACTAGAAGATATGCCAAAGAGATACTAAATGCAAGACGGCCACCAGCTATTTGCTGGTCAGTCTTTCTGATCCCCTAGCTGAGGTTTGGAGGACAGAGAAGGGATGTGGGATTTCCAGTTTTCTCCTAGAAATTCACAAGTGATCACGGGGAGAAGCAGGGCTGGAAGGCAGCTAGTGGTGAGACCAGCAAGAGGAGGCATGGGGCAGAAGGTGGAGGCCATGCATTTCATAGGGAGGAGCTTTGGCTGATGTACATTTGAAGTAATCCTGATTTCCAGATGAACTCAAGGCTCCAGTTCTTTGGAGGCCAGATGCTATGAAACACCACTGCAGCCCACACAATCTCCAGCCCAGCTTGCTAAAGTCACTGGAAACACCCACATTACTGGGAAACCACGCAGACAAGAGCAGACATTGAAGGACATGAGGAGAAGGGAGCATTTGGCTGCCTCTGCAAGTACCCCATCACCAGACAACTAGAGGCTCTGCAGTGACCTGGAGGAGCCCTGGTAGAGGACATTGTGCTCACTCAGGTACAAAGGGACTGTTCCAGCCAGGAGCAGCTCAGGACAACCTTCCCCATAAACTGCTGTGGCAGCTCAGCACCGCCTGGACACCAAAAACACTTGTGTGCCTGAGATCATCCCACAGGACCATAGACATGGATCAAAACGGAGGAAACATACGTGCAATTCAGACCGAAGGTCAATCCACTGCCTGCTTTGGACTCCAAGTGACAGTGAGCTCAACACAGAGAGATGCATTCAGTTCAGGCCAAAGTCCAGGAAAAAGGAGGAAAGCCACATTGAACCTTGGCATGGCCCAGCACATGTCCGTATGTTTGCACGCACTTCATCTAACAGCTTCCACAACTAAGATCTTCTATGTCACCTTCCCTAGCAAGGTTGAAGATACAACTATCTCCTTGTACCTTCTACCCTCCATCAATGCCCAGAGCCCTTCTCTAGCAACACGCCCCAACCACACTCCCTTCCCTTCTCACCCACAACAACCTCAATTCCACAAAGGCGCATTATTTTTCCAAGACCTTCTGCCTTTTGCCTGAGGGAGCAGCCACTGAGGGAAAAAGAGAATCTCATCCCCTTCCCACCCTACATGGCATGAATGGACGAGGCAAAACTCTAGAGACGTTATAGGGCTGGCGGGCTGGATAAGGGCAATAGGCTGACAATGGTCCAATATTCATGGTTCTTCAAGGGAGACCAATGAACCCCAAATATACGCACAGCATCCATCACAAGAGGATCTCCACTGTGAGACTAAGCTCTATCATCAAACAAATTCATGAGATTTGCCAGAGAGTCACCTTTCTGGTGACCAACATCTACAAAGTATAAGCCTGTTGGTGAGCAGGCCTGCCTGCCCAGCCAACTCAGCTCCCAAGCTTACCTGGGCCCCAGCTCATCTTCACAGCGCCAGGTAAACTCCCCAAAGCTCTCATAGTGCTGGTTGTAGTGGTAAAGGACTCGGTGCAGGCTAGGGGAACCCAGGTCCAGCAGTGTGTTGTAGGCAGTCTGCTGCTCCTTGCCACTGGTGTAGCCATTGAAGAGGTTATAGATCTTGTCTGCTATTTCTAGGCAGAAGGGGAGGGAGGGGGTATTCAGTAGGGTGCTCAGAAAGGCATGAACAAAGCCCACCAGGCTAAAGCTCAGCTCTAGGAAAACAAAGACTAGAGCCAAGATTTACCCCCTGAGTTATGAGTTACATCTTATCACAGCAAAGTCCAAGTGGAGGAGCAACAGAGCAGATTGCATTCCACAGACTCAATCCAGGGTAAGTTCCTCTAGTTTGGTCCCGTTAGGAAAAGAAATGGGTGGTGTCATCTGGTCCTGCTAATGAAACACCATTTGTTTAAGAGAAGGCACACAACTGGGGTTTATTGAGCACAGCCACCATCTACACTACCAGTTGCTTTCTCTGCAGGACAGGCAGATCTTCTTGGCTATTTCAGCATGTCCTGAATGCCTGCCCTTCCTCCCATTCTCCCAAACCTCCACCGGCACAGAATACCTCTGCATCTCTTTGTGGAGAGGATGTGTGCCTCCTGCCACTCTCCACATCAACCCTCAACACCACATGGCAGCACCTGGGCCACTATAATTCAAGAAGATGTTATAGCCAGGACATGAAATGTGTGGGGACATACTGGAACGGGAAACCTTCCTGTTGCTGGTCCCACAGTCCAGCAGCTCCCTTCATCTTACCTTGAGCTTTCACATCATCTACCACAGGGCAGGGGGTCTTGACTGTCACATCACTGGACCTGGAGCGTCTTCCTGTGTTATCGACTCCCCAGAGTGTGAACCTGGTCAAGAACAGAAAAGATGAAACTCTAGACTCCTAGCAGCATCAGGTATGAGCACCACAGTCAGGGCAACAGCCCTGGGATGGGCATGGCATGGGGAAGATGACTCACATGGTGAGATGACTCACATGTAGGTGGTGTCAGGCTCCAGGCAGCGAATGATGAGGGAGATGGTGGAGGAGAGCCTGTCGGGCACCTGGGCTGGCATGGCACAGGGTGACTTGGCACCGGAGATGATGTCATCCATGAAGCTCAGCACCGTCTCTAGGGAGAGAGAGGAGGACATGACACAGGTGCACCTAGGGCTGTGGAGAGCCACTGAAGTCTGTGCCTGCTACCAGGCTGCCTGTACTGAATGAGACCAAGGCTCATGCATGAGATTGAGCAGAGATGGCCGCATTGCTTTTCCAGCAAGGTTTATCACCATGGCATGGAGCTGCTACTTCTGCAGCATATTGGGCAGAAGAAGGGCTGCTTTCTCCACCACAGGGTACCAGATACGTTGCAGCATCCCCTTGCAAAGAGGGAAACAGACACTCCCATCCAAAATCTCCATCCCACCCTCCCCAGAGAGAACCAGTGGAGTCACCACTCACCTGTCTCCACCTTGGAGTGGTCCATTCTGTCAGTGACTTTCTCTTGACGGAGGAGGTAGTCAACGATCTGCACCCCAATTGGGGGCTCTGAGTGTCCCCACTCCAGCACCACCAGTGTGCTGCTGGGCTCGTGAACGGTGGAGAGCCGCAGGCTAGAGGAGAATGCTGGTCAGTCAGCACCTTGGGAGGTCAAGATCTGCCAGCCATCCCCACCATTCACCCATGCTCACCCTTGCCCATGTTTACCACTGCCTTGCTGCTCCTTTGTGCCTTAAAAAGGCAGCAAAACCATCAGGCTGAAGCACACAGTACAAAGAAATGCTGAGGACAACCTCCCCAGCCAGACCCCATGGCTGATGTGGAGTGAGTGCCACATGCAAATGCACCAACAAGGAGCTGGTTCCCAACAGGTATTATAGAATTNTATAGTGACTCTTCTCAAAGTGCTCTCTTACAGCAAAATGGCTTCAAAGATGTTAACCCATGGGAGAGAGCAATCTCAGGAGAGAAACAACTCCCCATTTCCTATGCCTTCTGGCTCTGGACATGGTCTAAGTGGCTCTTTTCCCTGGGGTTGCTCTACCAGGATGGATCCAAAAGCAGCTCTTCCGTGCTCAGCTGAGTATATAAGGACACTGCATCTCTACACCCTCTGTGTAATTTCCAGTTCCCCATCCAAACCTGTTCCATAAAACCACTCCAGTCCCACTACCTCCTACCACCATGCCGTCAGCCATCAGCCTCTCCTCCCAGACCAATCACACCAAGAGATCAGATTGGGCACACGTGGAGACCTACATGGGGTGTGGGAGAGGAGCACAGGTGGGCAGCCCATCAGCCCCAAAGGCACTCGAGTCGCAGCGGCACCAGTCCTCGATGACGTCCCCACTGCCTGAGCACCACAGTGAGCTCATGGTGGCCTCCTGCAAGAGCTGGGAGAGACAAGAAGGGGTGTGAGCTCTGGGCAGGTGAGCTCCCATTCCACCACCACTAAAGTCAGCACTCATCCATCCCCCAGCGGGTTCAGCACAGTCCATCCACCCTGGAGAGCAGGACTGGCCAACAGGCAAGGGCTGCCATGGCTTGGCATGATGCCACCAGGGCAAGCAGCCTCTAGTTCTTGATACTGTCCTGTCACCCCACACACCCACCCCACCACTCCCAATCCTCACCCGCTGGGTCTGGTTGTTGGTGACCAGCTCATAGATGGGGGCTGCTTTGGTGACCTCCAGCAGGATGGGCTCAGCTGGCACATCGGAACCAGAGGCCACATGGCAGAGTGGGCAGGAAGAGGGGCAGTGCCCGCGGCTCCGGCACTCCATCCGCACACCAGCTGCCATGCGCTTGGTGCCTGACTCGGAGAGGCTGGCGATATACTCGGGGAAGGTGAGCACTTTGGGGTCCCGTTCACGCTCCTCCGACTCGTCCGATGGGGAGTTGCCTGGGGAAGGGGGAAGAGAGGGGCACCAGGCTGGGCTCCAAGTCATCAACAAGGAAATGTGAGGGGCTAGAGCCCTGCTTTCCACCCAGGAGAGAGGCAGTGCTGCCCAGATACTCTTGTATTCTTAAGAGCTCCCAGTTTGCTCTGTAGGGATGAAATGCTCACTAGCCTTCAGAGGAGAAATCAGGACTGGAAAGTCCACCCTTGCCTCTATCATTGCGAGTCCTTCTGTCTTCCCATGCCTCTGTTTCCCCTACCTTTTATCTGGCACTGAGACAGACCACCCTTCCAGCAGGTCCCCACGAGAGGGAGCCTCCTTCATGTGGCTGGAGACAGATGAAGGACCTGCCTGGGCACCCTCACCCCATGCTGATGTCCTGCCAAAGGTCCAACCAAACCACTCCACTGCAAAGCCCTTCTAAGCCAGCAGCTGATTTCTTTGCAGGACTCCTTTGGTTCCCAAGGACCCTCATCAAAGCTGATGTGACAGCATGTTGGAGATCAGAGAGGATGAGCCTCAGACAAGGTGCACAGCAGTGATGCTGATTCAGTGCTCTCACCATAAAAGTCTGTAGCCACAGCACTGAAGAGCTCAGAATGAGCAGGGAAGACCTGCCAGTGTCTCAAAATGTCCAGAAAACTCCTGAGATGGCTACAAAGCCACCAAACCCCTCTCCAGCTCCTCCACACCTCCTGTGCTCAGTCCCCACATCGAGGGAGATAGGGAGCAGTTCCTTTCAGGAGCTGGCTCAAGCCTGCCTCCTCCTGTCTCTTTGCACTGTCATGGAGCATGATGGACGTGGACAAAGTTGCACATGGGCACAGAAAAAGGGTCTCTTCCTAGGAGCTTACAAAGCACCATCATGAAGCAAAAGAAAATGGTGAGATGGAGGCAGATATATTCACTGGGACTGCAGACCCCAGCTAGACTGTGATGAGGCTGAGGGCTCCTTTACCTTCAGCCCTGTGTGCATGTGAGGAATATCTGCAGGTCCTACTCTAACAGCCCCACAAGCCAACAGGTTCAGATTGCCACAGGCTACACTTTTCCCAGCTTCACACAAAGGTGTCTGATGCTGGCTGCCACCATGTCCCTGCCACACCAGGCAGCAAGCTAGACCCTATATGTGGTGGGCTTTTCTCTAGTATTCCCATAACAGTTCTGGCACAGAAGGTAGGGTCTGCCCATCACTGCTGTGCCCTGGCCAGTCCTGCCCCGCTGCTGCAAGCCTTGCCATGCAGGGGAAGAATGCATTTGACCCCAAAGCCCTACCAAAGGATATCCCTGGTCCCTACACCAGTTAAAGAGAGGCCTAGAGGGACCACTGACAGACTCATAGAACTGTTTAGGTTAGAAAAGACCTTCAAGATCATCGAGTCCAACCATTACCCTAACACTGCCAGGTCATCACTAAACCATGTCCCTCAACACCACATCTACATGGCTTTTCAATTCCTTCAAGGATGGTGACTCCACTACTGCTCTGGGGCAGCTTCTTCCAGGATTTGACAGCCCTTGCAGGGAAAACATTTCTCCTAATGCCCAATCTAAACCTCTCCCAGCACAACTTGAGGCTGTTTCCTTTTGTCTTATTGCTTGTTTCCTGGGAGAAGAGATCAACTCCCATCTTGTTCCAATCTCCTATCAGGGAGTCAGAGAGTGAGGACTCCTTGGAGCCTCCTTTTTTCCAGACTAAACAATCCCAGTTCCCTCAGCTGCTCCTCACCAGGCTTGTGCTCTAGACCCTTCACCAGCTTTGTTGCCCTTCTCTGGACACACTCCATCACCTCAACATCCTTCTTGGAGTAAGGGACCCAAAACTGAACACGGGATTTGAGATGTGGCCTTACCAGTGCCTGGTACATGGGCATAACTACTGTCCTAGTTCTGCTAGCCACATTATTTCTGATTCAAGCCAGGGGGGTTTTGGCCTTCTTTGCCACCTGGGCACAGTGCTGGCTTATCTTCAACCCCTGTTGACAAACACCCTCAGGTCCTTTTTGCAGCAGGCAGCTTTCCAGCCACTCTGCCCCAAGCCTGGAGCATTTGTGGGGTTGTTGTGACCCAAGTGCAGAACCCAGCACTTGGCCTTGCTGAACCTCATCCCATTGGCCTCAGTCCATTGATCCAGCCTGTTCAGATCCCTCTGCAGAGCCTTTCTGCCCTCCAGAAGATCAACGCTCAACTTGGTTTCATCTGCAAACTTAATGAGGGTGCACTCAATCTCCTCATCTAGGTTGTTGATATTAAACAGAACCAGTCTCAACACTGGGCCCTGGGGAACACCACTTGTGAACAGCTGCCAGCTGGACTGAACTCCATTCACCACCAAAGTGATGATGATGGTTGAGGCAGGCTAGTAGGATCAGAGGAAGCCAAAGGATTGCCTCACCACTGGGGCAAGCTCAGAGCATTGCTGGCAGTGGCTTGGCATAGGCTGGCTGCTACAAGGAGCCACTCAAGAGCATGTCCACAGCTCAACAGGAAGATTTTCCTATTGCAAGGATTTGCTGAGAAATGGGCCAGCGCTGGCCTATCCTCAAGACTCCTGTAAAGAGAACAAGGCTGTTCAATAAAACCTGGGATATGAGAGCATTGCTCTGCTCACCCAGCGAGGGGGAAATGGATCGCTTTGGGCTGGCTGTGAATTGCAGCTTAGCAGGCACCCAGGGAAAGCAGAGGAGCCAGAGAATGATTTGTCTCTTGCAATTTCTCAATCGATATCCAGCTCCTGACGTTTGCAAACAAAGAGCAAAGGAGGGAAAGTGGCAGGTGCCAGAGTGAAACCGAAATGTGATATTGTGGGTGGAAAGAGACTGCCAGGCCTGAAAAGCCTCCAAGCAGGAAAATCAAAGAGGAGGAAATTGCAGGAGAAAAGAAAGTACTTGCAATCAAAAGATGTTACATCTGGAGACAGCCCACAGCAAAACAGCAACAGGTCTATATTCTCGCAGGTGGGCTTGGGAAGGAATCCAGGCTTCCAAGGTCTGAGCCTGCAAGGACCCAGACTCAGGGTAAGGGTCAGAAAGAAGTCTTTCCCACACAGAAGCCCTAGAGAGAAAACCAATGTCTCCATGGTTGGGGCACAGCATGAGCAGCACCGTGGGCTGGTGCCAATACCAAGAATTACAAAGCTTCATGATGGAAACGATGTGGTGCCTGGGAGCTTCAAGCCCATGCTTCTAGGCAGGGAGCTGCAAAGCAAGGTCACCTAAAAAGCAGCAGCTCCACTCAGCATGCCCTGTGTTTGGGCTTGGGAGCTGCCCAAGCCTGAGTGGTGCATTTTGTTGCCTGTTGTCTCCAGAACAGGCAACAAAATGCCTGCAGGCAGCTTTGCAAAGTCCAGCATGAGGGATCATAGAATCACAGGCTGGTTTGGTTTGGAAAGGACCTTTAAAAGTCACATGATCCAACCCCTTGCTGTGAGCAGGGACATCTTTAACTACATCAGGTTGCTCAGAGCTACAACCAACCCGACCTGGAATGGTTCCAGGGGTGGGGCATCCACCACCTCTCCAGGAAACTTGGGACAATGTCTCACCATTCCCAAGATAAAAAATTCCTTCCTGCTATCTAGTCTAAATCTCCCTCTCTTAGTTTAAAACCATCACCCCTTGTCCTGTCACAACAGACCCTGCTAAAAACTCTCCTCCCATGTTTCTTCTAGGCCCCTTTAAGTACTGGAAGGTGTCCCTGGAGCCTTCTCCAGGCTAAACAACCCCAACTCTCTCAGCCTGTTCTCACAGCAGAGAGCTTCCAGCCCTCACATCATTTCTGTGGCCTCCTCTGGACCTGCTCCAACAGATCCATGTCTCTCCTGTGCTGAGGACTTGAGAGCTGGACCCAGCACTGCAGGTGAGGTCTCCCCAGAGTGGAGCAGAAGGGCAAAATGCCCTCCCTCAACCTGCTGAGGATGCAACCCAGGACATGGTTGGCTTCTGGGCTGTGAGCACACATTGCAAGCTCATGTCCAGCTCTTCATCCACCAGTACCCCCAAGTCCTTCCACACAGGGCTGTTCTCAGCCTCTTCATTCCCCAGCCTGTACTGATACAGTTGCTCTGGTCCTGGTGACAAAAGACAGCAGGTAGACACTAGGTTGCCTCTGCTTTTGGCAAGCTCATGTCCAAAGCAGCCATCATCTGCCTGCAGAATCCCTTCCATGGGGGAAACCATTGCGCCTCACTGCAGCATGCGTACTGGAGAAGGGGATGTAACAGTGCCAGATGCCCTCTATACCATAGTGGACCAGTTCATAACTGGTTTCCAGACATTAAAAGCACAGTGGTGACAGTCCAAGGAGAAGAAAACACATTAGAGAGAGAAAAGCCTGGCCGCAGGATGCAAGTGGAAGAGAGTAGATATGGTGGAGACAAAAGGATGGAAGGAACAGGATTAAAGACAAATAACAGTTAAGTCCAGAATCAGGCAGGATGGCTTGGTGGGATTAGTGCATTCATCTTTCATCTCCTTGGGGATGTGGGTATTTATGTTCCTTTCTGGCCTGGACTAATGCTTGCTGTAGTCCACAGGAGTCCTTTGGCCAGCTTCAAGGGGTGCAAAAGCAGGGTGTAAATAGGAGGATGAGATGGGATATGGCCAAGACACAGTCAGTTTCCTTGCTATGCTGAAAGCAAACCGAGCTCCCTACTCCTATGGGGTGGCTGTGGGGATGTTTCCTGGGGATAAATGGGGTTCCTACCTTTGCTGATGTCCTCATACTCCAGCCAGAGCTGCCGCTGGACCTGCCTGTTGGGATACCAGATGGAGCAGGACTCCTCAAAGCCATACACTGCCTCCTGGATGTAGTGGTTGCCAAACTGGTCCAGCAGTGCCACAAAATCTCCACGGGAGGTGGCCCCATCCAGAGAGTGGAGTGCATTGCTGAAGGCTGGGAGGATATGGGAGGAGGTGCTCAGATCCCAGATGACCCCAACCCCTTGCCACCTACTTACACGCTTGCGATGGGAAACCAACATCTGAGCCCACCCCTTGCCAGAAGAAGGCAATGCATCTTCTCACCAACCCTTTTTTTTCCTTCTCCCCCCAGCCCCACATGCTTACATTGGGAGATGGTCAGCTGGTTGAGCCGGACGTGGTACATGACAGACTGCACCTTCCAGTGCTGCAAGAGGGGGTACCCGGACACCTCACTGAAGTTTACCATCCCTGTCAGAGAAAGGACACAGGAGCTCAGCACCACTGCCCAGGGATGCCTTTCTGTGGGGATGGATGCAGCCCCTCATGCTTGGTTTTCAACTGAAAGAGGGTAGATTGAGGATAGATAGAAGGAACAATTGTTTTGTTTTGTTTTTACACTGAGGGTGGTGAAACACTGAAAACAAGTTGCTCAGAGAGGCAGTAGATGCCACATCCCTGGAAACATTCCAGGTCAGGTTGTTTGGGGCTCTGAGCAACCTGATCTAGTTGCAGATGTCCCTGCTGACTGCAGAGACGATGGACTAAAAGATGACCTTTAAAGGTCCCTTCTAGCCCAAACCATTCTGTGAGTCTATGATTCTACGCCATGCCTAGGGCAACACAGCCAGCGGGGTGGGAAGAAGCTGGAGGAAAGGACTGTGCACACACCACATCCCCCAGGGAGACAGCGAGGCTTTGGGAGCAGAGGGTCAGCTGCTCCCCAGCAATTAAAATCCTGGCTTTGAAGGAAAACATGAGGGCTCATTTAATCCTGCTGTCCGTGGCTCTGCGTTGGAAGATAACAAGCCTCCTCCTGCATCCTCTCCTGCTTCCTTCCCACCACCCGCTCCCACGACGTGCCCAGGTGTGCTAATTATTTCTCTAATGAGGGTTGTGCTTTTTAATGAGCTGTTTGCAAGCCTGGGAACGGTCACCGTCACACCACATGTGCCCAAGTGTGGTCAACCAAGAAGCTCTGGGTCCCCTTTGGCTGGGACCGAGTCGAGCAGCACACGCGTGTGAGGGAAATCACATTTATGTCAATGCTCCCACTCCCTCAGGACAGTCTTCTTGGCTGGGTCTGTTGTGTCAGGACAAGGGGTGATGGTTTTAAACTAAAAGAGGGAGATTTAGACTGGAGAGAAAGAAGAAATGTTTTACACTGAGGGTGGTGAGACACTGGCCCAGGTTGCCCAGAGATGGTAGATGCCCCATCCCTGGAACCATTCCAGGTCAGGTTGTTTGTGTCTGTGAACAACCTGATCTAGTTGAAGATGTCCCTGCTCACTGCACAGGGGTTGGACTAGGGACATTCAATGGTTATCTATGATTCTATGATTATGGCAATGCTGAGGCTAAGCAGGATTTGGGGTTTCTCCCTTTCCAGGCAAAAACATCTCATTCTCCAGCCATTTAACTGTGCATCACAGAGGTCAGAAGTTCATGGCAACCACTTTATCCTGGCCAAAGCATAAGCAAAGGCTTGTGGCAGCTCAGCTTCCATGAGCAGAGGTACAGAGAGGCCACTGAGCCTAGACAAATCCCCGGAAAATCTCAGAATCACAGTATAGTAGAGGTTGGAAGGGACCTCTGGAGGTCATTTAGTCCAAATCTCCTGCTAAAGCAGGGTCACCCAGAGCATATTGCCCAGGATCATGTCCAGGAGGGTTTGGAATCTCTCCACAGAAGGAGACTCCACAACCTCTCTGGGCAGCCTGGGGCCAGTGCTCTGGCACCCTCATGGGAAAATTTTTCCTCATGTTCAGATAGAACTTTGTGTTCCAGTTTGTGCCCATTGCCCCTTGGCCTGTCACTAGGAATCACTGAAGAGAGTCTGGCCCTATCCTTTTCCCCCCAGTCTTTTAGATATTGCTAAGCATTGAGAAGATCTCCTCTTAGTTTGCTCTTCTCCAGGCTAACAAGCCCCAGGCCTCTCAGCCTTTAATCCTCCCAGAGATGCTCCAGTCCCTTCAACATCTTTGTAGTCCTCTCCTGGGCTCTCTCCAGTAGAAGTCAATTGAAGGGTGCTCATGGCTCTGATTTTGGTGACCAGAGCAACCCTCGTTGAGCCACAGCAGGAAGCTGGGACACAGCAACCTCCTCTCTGGCAGCTCTACTGCCATACATCCAACTCAGCATGCCTCTGCTCAGCAGCGAAGCAGCACAGTCTGCTGCTAAACAACCACCCAGCAGGAGCTCAGGAGGAGAACAGCAGGCATTCCCCCTCCACACCAAGAAATAAAGGCAGAGGATAAGGATATGATCCTTTGCCTTCCAGTGCCTCTCCCTTCGGTGCTGGCTGCTACCAATAGCTTCAAAGCCTTGTTCTTCCCTGCAAAGTGTTTATGCAAAACCAGCCCTTCCTTACTCAGCAGCTTTGCCTCTCATGGTACTCACAGCAACATCCAGATCTGCTTACTGACAAGCCAAGAAGATTTGATTTTACTTCTTCTCCCTTCCCCCCCTCCCTCCTTAATCAGCCACAAAAACCCAGCAGAGGACAATCTACTGGCTTCTACCTCCCTGGCATA
>VWZO01005924.1:146620-177443 GCA_013396975.1 Bucco capensis
CATGATGCTGATGCCATGATGCCTTCCTTACATCCATGTCAAGAGCAGCAGAGCCCCACTGGGAAGCAAGTCTCTCCCAGCACCTCCAAGGAGGGTTGAGCATGCCCATGGCTGTGAGGTGACCCACCAACATAGCTGTCTTAGGGTAGCTCAGCCCTGCTATGACCCACCAGCACCCTACTCCCTGTCTGCATCTTCCGACACACATGCCTATATTGTCATGCATTTTGGGGGGCAACCAGCACCCATCAGGTTGTGGATGCAGCCCACAGGGCTTCCTCAAAACCCTCCAGGGAGCTCTGGGATCTTGTATGAGACCACCCTGCAGACACCTTCCAAAACACCTTATTGTCCCCATCCTTCATTTAGTAGCTACCTGGTGTCCTTGGCCATTTCAGCCAACAACAACAAGCACCAAGGAAACAAAGGCTATTTAAAGGTGCTGACAACTTAGTGGAAGAAAGGCAAAACCTTGAAGGCTGTCTAGGTTGATAGGTTGATAACTCCATCATTCATAGCCCTGCAATGCTCTGGCAGGACAAACTAGGACATTTTGGTTTGGTTGTGGCAGGTTTTGAATGCTTCGCTATGCTGGTGAAGGGATTTGCAAATCAAATAAAAGGTATTTGGAAACCTCTTTTTTTACCTTGAATAATAATAAAAAAACCTCTTTGCAAATACCCAAAATATCCAATAGATGCTTTTAAGCCACACAATTTACAGCCTTTCTCTCTCCATTTTTAATGCCTTCCTCCTACTGCTGCTGCAGGTGAGCGTGGGATGCTAAAGCCAGACTAGACACATCCCATGCTAGATATATCCTCTGAGAGGGGTCAGCAGCTGCCCTGCTGGGAAAAGCACAGGTTCAGCCAGACTCACTCACCAGTGAGGAACTCAGGGTCAGGCATGGGGTCAGAGAGCTCCTCTTGGCATTGGTTCTCCAAGGGCACTGTGGCCACCACTAGCCCATCTGGCAGCTGCTGCTCCAGGCCCCGGGCAAAGTTGTTTTGCCTGGAATTTAATTGCAGAGAGGAGAGGAGAGGGCAGGGCTGGAAGACAGGGGAACTGCCTAGGATCATTCCCACCAGCTGGTAACCCATCCCAAAAAACTACCCAGCACCAAGTCTTTCCTTTGGACACAAGTTACAAAGATGTCTGCTCTTGATGGAAAGCTTCAGATGCACTCTCCCCACCAGTCCCTCCATCTCCTGCAAAGCTTGGTCAGATGTGGATAGACCAGGCAGTCTACTAAGGTCCAGCCCCAAACTGCTTCCCATGACACCTTCTTGGAGAGGACAGCAATGCCTAACCTGGCTGGGGTCACCTCCCCACATCCTCAACTCACCTGAATGTCCCTTTGAGCACCTGCCCCGTGGCCACCTCCTTGGAGTGGTTGTTGTAGCCATAGAAGAGCTCCCCGAAGAGTGTCTGGTTCATGGGCAGCTCCCGGGGCTCACCACAGTCTCCTGTCTCAGGGCATGACTCCGAGATGAGCTGGCATGACCGCCCATCCATGCCCAGCTTGTAGTCCTCGATGCACCTGGCAAGCCAGCATGGGGACCACCATCAGCTGCAGCTGTCACCAGTGGGGATTGGGGCTACCAGGCCACTCCAGCAGGGACATTAGGAATGGAGGAGATCTCCCTCCCAAGCCACCCAACACTATGAGCTCAGGGTGGCAGGAGGAAAATACAGCAGCCTCTTAGGAGTATCCCCATGGCTGGGGTGGAGGGGGAACACTCACCCACAGAACATGAGGATGTTGTAGAGCAGAGGATCCTCAGGCAGGGGGACCATCTGCTGCAGGCACAGCTGCTCACAGCCCCCGTTGAAGCCATCTGAGCAGTCCACACCAATGTGACGGTCATAGCAGCCCGTGCCATCCTTCATGGGGCTCAGTCCTGTTGGGCACTGGTGGGGCAGGAAGAAAGAGGTGAAGCCCCCAGGGAAGAAAGCTGGCCCTGTGGGTGAGAAGCAGGGGAGGGCAGCCTGGATGGACAGAAATTGCAGCCTGAGCAATGCATGGGAGCTGCAGGATGGATGGTGACACCACCACCTGTGGCTGCAGAAGTTCCTCCTGCCTCCTTTGCCCCTGGAAAGGGCAGCACTTAAGGTGGGAGCCCCTCGAGCTTCCCCCCACCAAGGTAATGTGCTGGCTTCAACTCTACTCATTGGCACCCAGCTCTGGTGACTGCCAAAGCAATGCTGCCACTTCCAAACCCACCAGCTGCCCCACACTCAGTCTCCCTGCCCTAATGCCTGGCTCTGGTAGCATCACAGAAGGACTTCCCAAACCCCACAAATCCCTCTGTTCCAGGGCACATGCTTTCCCTACACTGCAAAGCAGCTGCAGCAGTGATGAGGCACACATGTGAACGATGTGGGACCTCCTGGAGAGCCAGCAAACACATGGGCTCTTGCTCCCTCATGTGTGCACAAGGGCAGGATGAAGGAGATACCAGTCTGAAACCAATTCTGGCTCAAAAATCAACCCTAAAATATCCATCCCGAGGTGATGGGAAAAGAGGAAGGGCACAGCCCTTCCCCCTTGCACCCTCCCCCTCCTTGCTCACACCAAAGGAGATTTGCAGGGCCCCAGGGACCACGCACCACACAGCCTGTTGAGTCCAGCTTGCGGTCTGAGATGCAGCGGAAGTTCTTGCTGCAGCCCCCGTTGTCCCGGGAGCAGTCACGGACAGGGCCAAAGGAGTCAAGGAGGACCTCCAGGCTGTCGAAGGAGGAGGAGGTCATCAGCTCTTCCCTGCAAGGAGGAGGAGGTATGTCAATGCTCCAAAGAGAATTGTGAATGCATGCATGACTGGCTGCTGCACGGGTTTTTCTGGAGCTCAGGATCCCCTTGGGCTTACAGAGAACTGAATGGCAGCCAAGCTTTTAGAGGGATGCAGGAGCTACTGAGATGATGAGAGCGATCTCCAAAGGCTCAGCTTTGCAGGCACTAAAGAGGGGAAGGTTAATGGACATACTAATCTCCACCTGCAAGATGTGGGGCGAGGGCCTCAGCTTTCATCAGCCTCTAAGTGCTGCTTTGGGTTGGTCCTCTCACTTTAGGCATGCACCACCAGTTTAGTTGCCGAAACACCTCCTAAATGCCCTCCTGCCACCATCACACCCACCTGACCTCCACTGCGTCCTCCATCACTGTCATGTCGGTCTTGCACTTGGCTGAAGGGTTGATGGCCAGCTCGGCCGGTGGGATGACAAAGCTCTTGCTCAGTGGCAGCCACATGCCTTCCCCTAGGGTGTAGGTGAAGCTGCCAGGAAGAGCAGTAAAGGTTGGCACGGAAGGAAACACCGAGACTGAAGGGATGCCTCTACCCAAAACCAAGCCCTTAAACCTCCCTACTGCTCTGCAGGGATGCCAGCCCAATCTAAGGGCAGAGTAAAGTGAGGTGTCTGCTCTGAATGCACCCAAATGACACCCAAAAAGCACACTTCAGAGCTTAAACCTTATTCTCATCATGAATGGAGAGGAGGAACAACAGGCTGCCTGGCATCCAGCAACCCACATGGCAGCTGTAGTACTCTCACCTGTCCCCAGGAGGTGGCACAGCACAGCCGTGCTCAGCCCGGCCAGCCTGCTCATATACCCTGAATCACAGTTTTGAGCCCCAAAATGTGCTGACCAGGTTGCCTTTACCACTCACCGAAAAATCTTGTCAGATGGCTGCTCACCCAGCACCAAGTCAAAGCCACGCTGGAAGATGGTGTATGGCCAAGGCCTGGAAGAGAAACCCAAGAGCATCACACCAGCATCATGTTCCTGCTGCCACTCACAGTCCAAAATGCTTCCCCTGCTTATCTTCAAGCTCATAGGCAGAGCAGCCCTGGGACATGACAACTTAGATCATGCCAGGATAAGGTGATAAAATAGCCCTACGGCCGACACCTTAATTTGGAATATTGGGTCCAGTTCTAGGCTCCCCAGTTCAAGAGAGACAAGGAAATACTGGCAAGAGTCCAGCAGAGGACTACAAAGATGCTGAGAGGACTGGAGCATCTCTCTGAGGAGGAAAGGCTGAGAGCACTGGGGCTGCTTAGCATGGGGAAGAAGCCTGTAGCCAGGTAGTAGGCTTGAGAGCTGATAGGCCCATCTCCTCCACCCTTGCTGCCCTGGATAGCAGAGGGTGATGTGGAGCCATGATTTGGTGGCTGATGCCCTTCAGTGAGACACCCACAGCTATGACATTTTAGGACAGCCCTGCTGGCAGAATCACAGAATGTTAGGGGTTGGAAGGGANCTCTCTGGATCTGCTGCCACACTCCTCTTAATGCATCCTAGGATGCCATTGGCCTCTTGGCCACAAGGGCACATTGCTGCCTCATGGGCATCCTCCTAGCCACCAGGACTCCTAGATCTTTTTCTCCAGGGCTGTTCTCCAACAGATCAGTTCCTAGCCTCTACTGATATCACTGGGAGAGCAAGGGGAGGCACAGAGACCCCACCACGGTGGGCTTTGAATCAGGCAACACGAACCTCACACCCAAACTCTAATGCTGCAAATCCCTTTTTGCAAGATAGCTCAGAGCTGGGGAGAGAAAGAGATTTTCCATCCCATCGCATCGCTGCTGTTAAAATTCAGAGTGAGAGTATCAGGTGCTGCTGACAAGCCTGGGGATTTTCTCCAGAGGCAATTACAGCTCTCCTGCACAAGCACTTTAATTTCTAATCTTATTTCAGCAAGGACTAAAAAAAAAAGACAAAAAACCCCAAATCAAACCATACCACACCACAAATAAAACTCCTGATTGCAGGATTACAGCGTGCTGTCTCATTTCCTTGCTGGGACACAATGCCATTTTCCCACCTGGTTGGCTGGGAGCAGAGGGATTACATTCAGCCTGCAGATCGGATTGCCCTGAATGAGGTCAGCTTTGGCCAGCAAGCAGTGTGCTCCTTGCATCTCACCGATGGCCTTGAATGCTTCATGCCTCTGCCTTCCAGCGCTCCCACAGAGGGGTTTTATTCTCACTTCTCAGGAGCATGCCAGGCAGGGAACAAAAGCAGAGGCAAGGTATTGTTCCCCATCAACTTGGGTGGAAAAGTGGTTTTGAAGAGCTGCTCTTGGCTTACAGCAGGGCTCAGCACCAGAGCAGGTGCTGCAAGTGGCTTCCAGATCTCTATCAGACAGCACATCTGGCAGCCCATGGATGCCAACACATCAGTGGGCTTGGTTCTGTCTGGGAGATGGAAGTCAGTGCCCAGGCCATGTTGTGTCCACCCAGAGTGCAATTTCCAACTGTGGCTAAAATTCATGTGATGATGGCTTTTTGCTGGGGATGAGGTTTCCATGCTTTGGGAAGTGACCGTGTGGTTTCTCTACAGCCTGTCCCATTTCTCCTCTACTCAGGGTCAGAAAAGACTCATTATAAGGAATGGTCAGCCTTTAGCTACATGACTACATGGCAGAAGACAACCAACACTGCCAGGCACCACCGAGTCTGCAAGGACATAGTACCTTCTGCAGACAAGCCCTGAGACATTCTCCATACAAGACCTTCAGCTCAATAAGAGGCACTTATCCATTCTCATCTTTGAGGAAGCTCTCCAGGAGCTCAGTGCTGACACTTCAACCCACGTACCCTTGCTGACTTGTGCCTTCTCCTGCAAAGGAGGGGGCAGGCCTCCTCCTCCAGGCACACCTCACCTCTTCCATCACTGCCTTTTTTCCCCCTGTGCCTCTGCTGCTGTTTCACCTCTTCCTTCCTCTCCTGTGCACACAAGTGTGTCTCTCTCCTTGCTCTCTGTGATCACTGGAGGCACCTTGCTGCTCTGTTTTTTGTAGCTCTTGGCAGGTATTTTGGTTGTATGGTCTCACAAAGGAAAGCAGGAGTGATCAGAAGCACTGTGCCCGATATGACAGCTCTTAGCTCCCTGCAAGCTTTGGCACTCAAGTAAGCATCTGAAACAACAAACCAGGGGATCACCAGGACAGCTGAGAACCAGCAAACCCTCCACACTCAGTCAGCAAGTTACCATAGCCAAAGCACTGCCAGTGAATCCCCAGGATGATCTTCAGGCTTCTTTGCTTTTTCCAGCTGGACCATCAGCTAGTCTTTGCCTCAGATCTGGGCTTGAGTGGAAGCTTCCAAAACACCTGCTAAGCCCTCCAGACTTGGTGCTGCTGGTGATGCTCTGACTCACCTCAACAAGACCCTAGCCACACTTGAATTTGAGCCCCAAGGGGATCAGGCCAAACCAACTTCCAGAGTTGAGAACTGTGCGCCTGCCAGCTTTTCTAGACATGATGGGTAGGATGAAGAGGTCTCAAAGCAGCTGGTCTGAGGGGAGTTAGTAGGCAGGCTGGAGTAGCAGGAGAGGGTCTGCAGCAGAAAGCACTGAGAAGTCACTGAGTGTGGGTGTGACTGAAATTCCACTGGAGAAGAAGGTGGTCAACTGTTATGCACTGAAATAGGTGACTTCACGTCTGGCTTACTCACTCTCTGTGCTCCTGGATGTTCCACCCAGCCTGTGACACGAGGATGGCCATGCTGAACCCCACCATGGCATCAAAACACCGGCAACAAGCTCGTGCTGGGAGCAAGTGGCACAAAGGCCCTCATCACATCCCCTCACCAGCAGCTCAGCAGCTCAAGCCCAAGGCAAATGAGCCAGAAGCACCCCCATGGCACCTGCACCATTCCTGCAGCCCCAGAACTCACTCCCCATGATGGTGACCCATGAAGACCCAACACCTCCCTGATGGAGGATGAGCAAAGAGCAGATGTGACATAAGCACTGAAGTGCTGACTTCTTCCATCAGCAATGCCCATCCCAGATCCTCCCCAGCCTCACTTTGCTTGGCAAGGGCTTTGCTCAGGCTTCAGCTGCCGATGCCTCTTCCCTTCTCATCTCCCCACCCCTGCCATCCCTTCCAAGTAGCTCTTTATTAAAAATGCTAATGCTGGCACTTTCTCCCTGGGCTGCCCGTAAATCTGTGAGGAGAGTGGGGCGGGAGGAGGAGGCAGATGGGTGGTTTGGTGAAAGGATCTGAAAGAAAGAGGAGCTTTTTATCTGGCTGTCCTTCAAGCTCACAAAGCCAAGGCACACAGCAGGGGATAGAGAGAGGAAGAGGGCGGAAAAAAATAGATACATAAAGAGGTGGGGGAAAAAAGGAGGAAAAGTGAAAAAAAAAAAGCCTTTAAGCAGGAAAAGGGCTGTCCTTGTCACTTCAGAGTGCACCTGGTTCCTCGGTGGGGTGGGGAGTGTGGGGATGGGACAGGAGGAGCAAAGGCATGGCCATGAAGAGGGATAACTGTGTGCAGAAGAGAAGAGGCACCATGGTGAGGGGAGGTGGGTGAGCAAGGCACAGGCTGCTGCACTAATCTGGGTCCTCTCCTGGAAAGAATAGCTGCAAGGCTGTAGGGTGGAGAAAGGGGTAACTTGTCCTGCATGGGATGGGGCTGGGGTGACCTCTGCTTGCCAACTCTTAGAGGAACTCCCAGTCATATACATTCATCAAATTGCCTTAAACTGGCCTAAAACCTCCCCACAGCAGGGTGAAGCCCATTACAGGTCTCCTGAGGAGTGGCTGAAGGAACAGGGATTGTTCAGCCTGGAGAAAAGGAGGCTGAGGGGAGACCTTACACTCTACAATTCCCTGAAAGGAGGTGGGAACAAGGTGAGGATTAGTCTCTTCTCCCAGACAGCAAGTGACAGGGCTAGTGGAGATGGTCTCAAGTTGTTCCAGGGGAGGTTTAGGTTGGATATTAGGAAAAGATTCTTCCCCAAAAGGGTTGTTAAGCCCTGGAAGAGGCTGCCTAGGGAAGTAGTGGAGTCACCATCCCCAGAGGGATTGAAAAGCCATGTAGATATAGTGCTGA
Organism: Bucco capensis; assembly: GCA_013396975.1. Classification (NCBI taxonomy): domain Eukaryota; kingdom Metazoa; phylum Chordata; class Aves; order Piciformes; family Bucconidae; genus Bucco; species Bucco capensis. The sequence goes on from VWZO01005924.1 coordinate 154,463, forward strand.
AGGACATGGTCTAGTGGTTGACCTGGCAGTGCTGGTTAACAGTTGCACTTGATGATCTTAAAGGTCTCTTCCAACTGAAATGATTCTATGATTCTAAGTGGAAAGGGCACATTGATGAAGACCCCTTAAAAGCAGACTGTCTTCAATCTCATCAGGGTGTCTGAAAAGGGCACCTAGGCAAGAACAGCACATGGGGATGTGAAACCGTGATAGATTGAAGAGCTGAGATGAAGAAGTACAAATTCAGGCAGGTAGCAGTTTATTAACTAAAGGAAGAATGAGCTGATTTGACTTTTGGTCAAGTCAGAGCACAAAAGTAACTGCAGGAATTTGGTTTGATGAGCAAAAATGAGGCAGGGTTGGTTGAATTGCTGGAAACTTCATCCTACCCAGGAAATGATTGAATAAGAGCTGAAAAGCAGCTAATTAACAATGCATATCAAAGTAGGAAACCAGACTGTGAACACCCAAGCAGCAGCAGCCAGACTGAAGAGCACCACAAAAAAAAAAGCAGCTGATCAAATGTATCTGCTACTCATGATCAAAAAGATCTTTTTTTTTTTTTTGAAAACTGATAAAGATTTAGGAACCAGACACATTGGGTATAAGATGTACCAGGGAATCATGGATCTCAGCATGGTAACCAAAATACACACAACACACAAAGCCTTGCTGCCACTGCAAATAAAGTTCAAAGAGCAGCTCATCTCCAAGAGCAAAATTAGATGCTGCTGAATGAACAGACACCAAGTCAATCCATAATCATCATAAATAAAACCAGTGGCAAACCCACCTAAACCAAACAGTTGAAATGAATATTCGGATAAAAATGCTACCCTACAACACGTATCCTGGCCAGGTATGAATACTGTTGCAGGAAAAAGGCAGAGGCCCAAGTGTAAGCATGGAGAAGGCTCCCATGCGGGCATTGGGATGGAGCTGGATCTGAAAAACAGATCCAAATCCCCTGAGGAATAGAGTGAGTTATGAGACTGAAGTTGGGTCCAGAGCTGTAAACTGATCCAAAGGGCTGCAGGAGTGGATTTGTCCTTCCTGCCTTTGGTTTCTCTCCTGCTTATTACCATCCAAATTTTTCCCAATTCACCTAAGCTTCTTTTTCTCCACTTTCTCTTTAGATGATGAAGCAGTTAGATAGGGAAGAAGCTAGAGAAGAGCAAAGTGCATGGGAGGTAAAGTGTGAAGCTACAGTCCCACATCCAGGAGAAAAGGAAGAGCAGAGGGGAAGGAAGCAGATGCTCCACTTGTGCACATCCATGTTTACTACCTGCCTCAATGGACAAAGTCATTTGCCTTCTTGCTTTTTGCAAGGTGATGGGTCCAGTACACTGCTGGTAGCTTTAACTGAGGCACATGTTGGCATCAAAAACATGTGTGGTCTTGGATAGCTGTTAGCTCTTTCCAGTCCACTTGTCAGACACTCCTAAACACAATACATCCCAAAATGGGCAAGTCCATGGCTGGAGGGATACCCCCTCCCACACCCCAGTCCCCATCACTCAGTGCCTCTGACTAGATGGGTGCCGAGGAGATGCAGACATCCCTGTTGGACACTTACCCCCTGGGGAGAAAGTGTGGAGGGAGCTGTATTTCTGCCTGTATTTTCCCATCCCAGAAGCAGCACCTCACAGTGGTTTGGGGACCCTGGCCACACCATCCCCAGCATGGGGCCACCTGTGTCACGAGCATCACCCTGTCCTCAACCTGGCTTAGGTCACCTACCTAAACCAGCTGCCCTTGTCTCCAACGGCCGATGCTCCACGTTGGGTTTAATTGCTAAATTGCTTTTAAAATAATAAAAAAAAAACAAACCACAACAAAAACCAATCCAGAGATGGGAGCTGGAGACAGAGCAGCATTGCTCTCCCCAGGCCCTAGTTCAAAGGGATGCAGTTGGGACTGTCTGGTGTGGGCAGCCCCCCACACAGCTGCCATCCTGCAGCTCAGGGGCATGGCAGGGGTGCTGCTAAGCACAGCCTTTGATGGTTTTCCCATCCTGCTGTGAAGACTAATGACTTCCAAGAGGGTGTCCTGCCACGCATGGAACTGCTGCAGACCCAGCTGCGGCACAAAGAGACAAGGGGAGGAAAAGGGGAGTGGAGGTGCTGGTGCACATGAGGCCTCTGCTTTTGAGGGTATCTCAGCTTTCTGCACACTACCTCCAGCCATCCCTGTAAGTCCCCACCTGTGCATCAGAAACCAATGACTGCTAAGGACCAGATGGAGCATCTCCCGAGGGTCACAGGAAGATGGGAGTGTTTGGGATCGCCCACCAAACTGCTATCAAAACATCAGAAAAATTTCCCCTTGCACTTCCAGGGGTGTAAAGCTGTGGAGCAGATGGTGACTGCTCTGTTCCCTCAGACCATGGCAATGAAGCATCCAATTTGCCCAGTTTTTAATGGTGCATCCCCATCCTGCAGCCTCCCTCCTCCACCAGGGACCACAATCCTCCTCTGATGCCCAAAACAAAAGCCCTATGAAGCACAGGATGCCAAGGAGAGAGCCTGCAAGGGGAAAAGGAGCAGCTCCAACCTTCTCCACGGGGTGTTTACTCTGGAACCTAACAATGGCCTCTTCCACATCATCTCTGATTATTTCAAAGAAAGGAAATCCTTACCTCCCACAGATCTGCTGCAGAGCCGAGCCGTGCGCTGACCTTACAATTCACCAAGATGCCTCTACCTCTTTCATGCGAGAGGATTTGCAACAGCCCTACTACACTGCTGCGGAAGCCCAGCAGCTCACACGAGGACAGTCTGTGCCTGGGCATGCCACTGCAGCCACACTCACCCCTGGTTCGTTCCCCACTCGTTCCGGATGCAGAGGTGCTTATGCACAGGGTCCTTCATGTAACCTTCATAGCAGAGGCACTCACCTACAGAAAGAGAAGGGGACATGAGGGACATGGGTGGAGAAGGCTTTCCACGTGCATCCTGGTTGAACGCAGCCTGCAGCCATTCAGGATACCTGGTAGCTCTTTTCTTGCACGTGGAGCAATGTGAGAAAGCATCTTCCCACCAAAGTCAGGTTGAGGAGGCAGAGGTGAGCTTCCAAACCCACCCCAACCACCTGACCACCTACCAGTCTCAGGGTCACACTGGTGCTCGCAGGGGTCAAGGAGGCGCCGGGCACAGAGGTCCAGGGCCCAGGGACCACTGGAGTTTTGCTGGGAGAAGAGGACGACCTGTGCCGGGTTCAGCCAGTCACTGGCATCCAGCTGGCTCCCCTCCAGTAGGATGAACCGGCTCCCTGCCGCCGAGAGGGAAGTCAGTGGTGGCACACCACTGCTCTCCCCTCCATCCCATCATGGTCCTCTGCATACTGTAATGGGCCCTTCCATTCTGTGATGGTCCCCTCCATCCTGTGCCTGTCCCCTCTGTCTTACAACAGCCATCTCCATCCCACACTTGTCCCCTCGGTCCTCTGTGATACATTGATGTCCTTCATCCCATGATGGTCCATTCAATCCCATCCCATCTCCATCCTCTCCCTCCCATGCCTGTCCCCTCCATTTTGTGCCCAATGGTCCCCCTCAGTCCTGTGCCCACCCCTTCCATGCTGCTGTGTCCCACATTGGTACCCTCCATCCCACACTTGTTCCCTCCACCTTGTGTGATTCATCTCTGTCCCACAACAGCCATCTCCATCCTGCACCTGTCTCCTCTGTCCTGTGCCCATCCCCTCCATCCCCTGCTCATCTCCCATGTGTACTGCTCTGGTACCCTCTGTCCTACACCTATCCCCTCCACTCTGCATTCATCCTGCATCTGTCTTCTCCATCATTACCTCTTCTCTTACATTACAGCTTACAGATCTGAGCAGGAGGGAGAGTAAGTAAGACCGTGGGGTGCTCACCATCAGCAATGAGGTGCTCAGGGACATGGAGGGTGATCTTGACGACAAGGGGGCAGCTCATGTGGGAGGAGCACACCAGGCTGATGACACAGCTTGTCACGCTGATGAGGGTCAGTGTCGTCTTGTTCACAGGGCTCCGGGGGGATCCCACTGCAAAACATGAAAGCACAGTCAAATTTGAGACCTGGGCACCCAGGAAAACCTCAGGGTGTAACCAGAGGATCTTGGGGTGCAGCAACCCTGCCCAGCCCCCTGAAAACCCAGTGTCAATCCAATCAACCAGAGTCACTTTGGAGTTTCAAGAGCATGAGGCAGCCTTGGCCATGGGTCTCTCCTCTCCTGCTGTGGCCAGGGTCTCCCCAGGCCCTCTCACACCCCTGCTCTGCAGCACATTGAGACCTTTGCAACAGCAGGACTTTAAAGCAGAGCAGAGATATCAAGAAGAAAAAAAGGTAAATGCAATAGACCTTTTTTTTTCCTCTCCTTCCTTCTTCTCAGCACTTCTGTAAGGTTAATTTTGCTATGACAACAGCCTCTTGGATGCCTTTGGAAAAGCACCGGAGAGCCCTAACTCTTTCAGGCACACAGGTCTTTGACTTTTAATCTCTCAGCTGAAGAAGCTGAGCAGAAAAAAAAAAAACTGTCTAGGGGCTGAGTGATTCTCCTCTGGAGATAAAGCTTGAACCAACCTCCCAGCACCTGGCACTGGGAGTGAAGGAGATGGCTCCCCAATCCTGCCACTCTCAGAAAAAACAAGGCACCATCCAGTAAACAAGGCTCAACAAGGGAAAACAGACACAAACTCTTCTCAGAGGAGGAGAAAACCTCCTAAAGGGATGGTGCAGGGCAGCAGGGCGAGATTCCTGCCTGGGGACCAAGCCTGTCCCCATCCTCTGATGCACACACAGCTTGGACGTGCACAGTGCCGGAACAAACCCACGGCAGCACCATGACGAGCGGCAGCACAGGAGCTCGCGGGCCAGCCTTTGAAGCATGTTACTCATTAATACACACCAGAGCCTGACAGAAGCCTCTAGCAAAACAACCAGAATACATTTCATCCTCTCCTGAGAAACTCTACCGGAGAACAGCAGCAGTCCGCTGCGGGTGCAGGGACTGGTGTCTGCCTGTGGCAGCCTGGATCATGCCTGGGTTTCCATTTTGCTGATGGAATGTCTCTGAATCTGAAGAGGCGATGGCTAACGAGGCAAGAGGGGCCAGGGCTCACTGCCCACCTCCGTGCCTGTACCCACCTCGGCTGCGCCTGCGGCTCCTCGAGGGGTCCGTGTAGAAGGTCAGCTGGGGATCGGTGTCCGCCTCCGTCCCCGAGTCCCCCTCAGGGTTGAGAAACGCTGAGCCGGCTGCAGGGGACACCGAGTGTGGTCACGGCAGGGCTGGTACCGTGCCACCCCAAGCCATCCCATCCTACATCACCCCTTCAGAGCAAGTCTTGCCTTGAATATCAGGAGCTCTATCTGCCAGGCATAGCAGGGATAGCATCTTGTCTCCTTCCCACCATACATGGCCATGCTCCCTGCCACAGCTCCCATCAACTTGCAACTTCTCCCCACAGCTGTGCTAGTATTATAAAATATTTACCATGGCAAGCACCCGCTGCAATCAACCGACCCAATATCACTTTCATCTTTGCAGACACCACTTTTTCTGCCTCGTCCCACCCAAACCCTCCTTTCCATGCTCTCACCCAATCCTGCTCCTATTTCACCATCTCAGGAGAGGGGTGAGTTGCTGAAGCATGGGTGGGTGGGAGCCCAGAGCACATCCACTGCAGGGACTCCCTTACCTCGAGCTTTGTTGTTGATGCGCTTGCGCTGGCTGCTAGAGGTGTGGGACAGCAGTGTGGCCTGTTGGTGGTTCGAGTCCACAGGGCTGGTGGCAATGATGTTGTCCTTGTACTTGTTCATCAAGGACAGCTTGGCGTTATCACTCCCTGAGCAGGAAGAATCAAATGAAAAATCTTCCAAGGATAAAGATTCAAGGAAGAGAGGTGGGAAAGAAAGACATTTCCTTGGATCCAGCTCTGGCATATGCATGAGGCAACCAGGGTGCTGTGGACAGTGGGTGAATTACCCTTAATGCACCCTCACGAGCTCCTCAAAGCCCAAATGGAACCAGTATGTCCACCAAACTAGCCAAAACTTGAGATTTAACATTCAGCCTCTCAGGGCACTTCTGCATACCCAGGTCTTAAAAAGAAAAAACCCTGGACAGCTTTAGGAACCACACCACAGTCCTCGCAAACCATGTCTCAGTTGAGAAGGTTCCAGCTGGATGGCTTAGTTGGTAATGTGGCCAACAAGCAAGTGTTTTACAAGCCTCAAAAAATCCCTGCTGGTGATCAGAAGACAGCATTAACTCTGAATCATACTGACTGCAAGTATAACTTTGCTGGTAAAAACCTCAGCTGAAGGAGACACCAGAAATCCTGGGATAGAGAAGGGAATTTTGGAGGTCACCATGGAGTATTTAGGAGGGGACACCATTGTGGTTCTCCATCAGGCCAAGGGAACCAGAGTCCTAGCCCCCAAAGCTCCAACCCAGCCACAGCCACTCAACTAGGACTGCTTTCAACTGGCTACAAGATCTCCCAGCAACGGAAGCACCTTCAGAGTGCCACCAGGATTTCACATACAAAAAAAAAACCCAGAGAAACAGGAAAAACACTCAAGGCAAAACACGTAGGCAACAATAGAGGGAAGATGATTTGGAAAAGACCTAGCCCACCTGGTGTGAGGTCTATGCTGGCCTTCTCATTGCAGCCCTGCAGCGAGTCCAGGGTGCGGGTGACCTGGCTGGCGAAGTCCTCCCCGCCGTTCATGCACTCGCGCTGGAGGTGGTGCCGCAGGTCCGTGATGTCGTACTCATAGCCATCCAGGATGGGGGTCTCACGGATGCTGAGCGTCCCACTGGAGTTGTGGCCCTGCACGCGGGCATTGCGCAGGCTCTCCCGCCCATGGCCCCCGATCAGCACTGAGGGAATGTAGTGGATCTCGTTGGCTGCCTCGGCGCTGGCGCTCTTCTGGGGCTGTGGCACCCGGCGCCGCTTACACCACCGCCGGCGGGTGTAGAGGATCATCACCAGGCAGAGGATGGAGAGTAGCAGGGCAATCATTCCTCCCTGCGGGCACAAACAGAACAGGACTCAGCCAGGATCCAGTACCAAGCCCCTGGAGATGTTAACACCCTGGGACGCTCCTGGATGGCCAAAGTGAAGGCAAAAGGTGAGAGGAGCCCATTCACAATGATAAGAGCGTGCTGGCACAGGGAGAGCCCAGTGCTGGCCAATTGCTCCCAGCTGAAGCTTGCCTCAAGCTGGACCAGCTTTGAAGTCACCAGCGAGGCATGAAAAAGCAGCATTTACAGCAGAGCATGTTTTGTTCCGCTCTCTCGCAACAAGCCTTTGAAAGCAGAGATCAGATTTATTCCAGGCAAATGCTCCTAGGGGGCAACTTTTTCTGACCCATTTCCAAGCAGTTTCAGTGCTGTCACTCTCGATCTTAGGAGATTTTCCCAGGGTATCCTGCAGAGATTAAAGGAGATCAAGGATCGAGACATCCACATGACTGAAGTGTTGTTTGGGGAACACTCTGGGAGCAATAGACCAAGAAAGCTCCTGCCCTGCAGGGGTGGACCATGAAACTGCACCTAGTCCTGTCCCCATTCCCAAGGCCATCCTCCTGTGGACTCATCCTCACTGTACACAGATAGAGGCAGCAAGATGAAAGCTAAGCTGGTGCTTTACACAGAGTCACACAGAATCAGCAAGGTTGGAAGAGACCTCTAAGATCATCAAGTCCAGTCATCCACTTATCACCACCATGCCACTAAACCATGTCCCTAAGTACCACATCTATATGTTTTTTAAACACTCTCCAGGAATGGGGACTCCACCACTTCCCTGAGCAGTCTTTTCCAATGCCTATACCCAGTATATGCCTTCATACCAATAACAGTATAATAACAGTAATACTACTTCTATTACTAATAATATTACTAATGATAGTAATAATAATAATAAAAGCACAGAGCTAGCTAAGAGCTCCATGTCTTTCTGTGGCTCCTGTCCTCTTTCCTACACAATAGGTGATCTTGATAAAATAATAGTAATAATCTGCTCCATTAGGATAAAACATTAAGGGAATTATTGAATGAGAAGCAGGAGAAGCAGCTGGAAAAGGAGCTCTAATGGCCATTATGGTTTAACCCTCTTTGTTTCCCAGGATAATGGAGCTGCCGTGCACCCTTCTAGCCTCCTTCCAAAGTTTCTTCAAGAAAAAAGAAAGAAAACCCAAAGAAAGAACCTGCAGCCAGGAGGATGGCAAATGGCTTATTGGGGCTGGAAACTGGAACGGGATTCCTGCCTGGCTGTGCTCTAATGAGTTTTCAGTGGTAAAGTCAGGGCCCAATTCTCCATCACATTCAAATCGATCTGATCCATAAATAAGTGGGGCTATGGCCATCCCCACTGGAGATGGCCTCCCATCTCATGGCTCTCCATCACCCTAGGAAGGGTTCCACCTGCAGTGGGGGTGACAAGCAGGTGCACATAATACCAGGGCATCCTTGGCTTTCCTTTCTGCCCTCTGTATGTGCACTAAATCACAGAAGTCAAGGTAGACAACATCCACTGCTCTCTCCTCTTCTACTCAGGCAGTCATGCCATCACAGAAGACCATCAGATTGGTCAAGCATAGTTTCCCCTTAGTGAATCCATGTTAGCAACTCCCAATAACCTTCTTTTCCTCCACATGCTTAGAGGTGACATCCAGAATGAGCACCACCTCAGATCCTGGTTCCTCTCCACAAGAGCACAGAAAGCCTGTTCTGCCTTGATCCGCCCTCCAACTTGGCACTCCTACAATGGCTGCAAGAGGAGCCTTGTGCCGGTCAGGGCCCCTGTCTTGCACTTCACTTGGCTACCACATGGGAAAGAAAGAGAGAAAAATCAGCCTTGAAAGCTTCAGGTGATCCTGACTCCTGGCACAACAGCCAGACTCTATTTGTCAGGGCATAAGGATGCTGCCAGAGCAGAGCTGAGAGTGATGGGGAAAAAGGAAGGAAGGGAGGATTCAATCTGTATTTACACATTTTGGTATGAGAGGAATGAGTTGCAGACATCCTCTTCATTAGCTCGATAATAAGCCTTGTTTCAGGCATTCCTGTCTCAATCTTGAGATCAGCAGGATCCAAGAAGACCAAGACTGTAGTGTCAGAGTGGGGCCAGCCTCTCCTGGGGAGGTTCATCCTTTCAGGAGCAGCTGGGAATGGACGATAAAACCCAAGATAATGGTGCAAAATGTTTTTGGGGATGGCTTTGCCAGTGATTACTTTTTTCCTTGAGACTGATCAAGCACAAATGATGGAGGAGAAACCTGGCCTGGGGCTGCAATCTGGAAGAGCTATTGACACTCTCATTAGGGCAGGCACCATTAACCAGCCTGTTTGCAGCCTCGGCAACACATTGTCTCCAGCTAATTATCTTCCAGTGGCACAAAAATTGTCAGATACTTCACTTTTTTTTTTTACAACAAAAACAAAACAACCAACAAACCACAGATCCACCTCCAGCACACAGATCTCGCTCTCCTTTTTCTGCCATCAAAATCTTATCCCCACATATCTGGGAGGAGGGAGAGGAGGAGGAGAGTTGTGCAGCCTTGTGCATGGGGTGCTCTTGTTCACTGCACACTGTGTAACGGTGGCCACAGGGCTGCAGTGCTGATAGAAGTGGTGGTGACAGTGCCTGGTGGCACTGTGACACCCACTGCGTGCTGGAGCAGCAGGCGCCGGGCATCATCCACCGGCCAAAGGGCTCCTGACAAAGTCAATGTGAGTTAACCTCAGGTTAAGGCAGTTGAGACCTTCAAACCCAGCACCCCCCTGGGGATAAAGGCATCCAAACATGTTTGTAAAGCAATGCCAACTAAGGGAGAGGTTTCGAGCAGCCTGATGTTAAAGCAACCTTCATGCAGCATCATTTGGAGAGGTGTCCAGGGCATCTGAAGCAGCCACCTTTGGTTGGCCCAGTTCTCCATCCTAGGGCAGATGGGGAAATCTATGGCTTTTCACCTCCCTGTATTCTACAGGCTTCTGGACACCTCATCTGTGGCTGCCTTCAGATCACGTACCATGACAGAAATGTGGAGGATCCTCAGCTCCTCCTCTGCTGACTCAGTCTGGGGCTCCTCTGTGGGGTCAAAACCAGGCAGGTTGGGTGCCCCGTCTTGGTGGTGGATGTGGAAGAGCAACGTGCCATTCTCCAGCCATTGCTGCCGCCAGCGCACTAGAGGAATGTCATCTGTGTTGCCCGAGATCTCTGCAAAACAAAGCCAATCACATTGGCAAGGTGGAGGAGATGGGGGATGGAGGGACAAAGAGAAACATACAGCAGGCTCCCTTTAACCCGAAGGGTTAAAGTGAAGTAAAGTCATATTTCTGGGTAAAATCCAGCTGTGGGCCCTTCCAAAAACCCAGATGTGGTGCAGGTTCAGAGCACTTACTGACAGCATCTCAGGGCCAGAGCTGGGGAGCCCAGCAGTATCCTTCCAGCCCTGACTTGGACGGGCTTCGCCTACATCCTTCATGCTAAACACAGCTCCAGCCATAGGGAGCAGAAGATATAGGACAACTTCTCAGTAGCTCTAATGGGATCATTGAGACCATATAGCAAATTATTGCAGGCAGAAAAGATTTTCCATCTTTTTCCATTCCAGTTCCCTTGTGAACAGAGAAACCTGCACATGGCTGCGATCACACCTGCAGTACTGGCTCCCATTGAGGTGCATTCAGAAGTTTTCATTTCTTACAGCTGCCCACACAAGACCGAGCCCTGAGATCTGCAGATGTACCTCCATCTTCTGCCCAAACATCCAAACTTTCCCAAAGTACCTTTAACTTTAGGGTTTGAGAGGCCATGGGATAGATGGACAGAGCTGCTCTGAGGAGTGACAGCAGCAGGGGACACCCAAGTACAAGGAGCAGCTGAGGACAGGGACATAACGCACGCTGCAGAACAGTAGATACTGAATCAAATAAAATTCACCTTGTTGACTCAAAATTTGCAAGGACACCCTATGGCTAGGTCTTAGCAAGAGGAAGGGTGACACCAGCACATCCCTGAGAGAGATGGGCACTGCTTTAACAACCACCTCAATCACTACCTCAGACCACCTTCATCTCAGCCATCAGCTTGAGCCTGCCATTTGCCCCTTCCCTATCTTTCCTGAAAATGTTTCAATTGCATTCATTGGAATGACCATGAAAAAAGGGATGAGCTTCCCAACGGGACCCAGCTTTCCCTCCTGTCTCTCCATGCCCCATGGAAACAGTCCAGCCAGACCCGTCTGCTCTGCCCCATGTGTAGCTGTGGAAGGAGCCTGGCTTGAGCCTTGCCAATTGTCATCTTTATTTTGCTTGCTTCATGCTGCCTTCAAATGAAAACTGGAATTCAATTACAGTGCCGAAAAACAACATTTTAAATTTACTGTTAATTAATTTCATTAGGCTGCCTTAAGTGAGCTAGCTAGCGGGGAAGGGAGAGGAGAGGGGGGGTGGAAAATCTGCATTAGGAACCAGGTTCATCCTCCCAAACTGATTTGATTAATCAAAAGAAACATTAGCTTCAGCGAGTGCCTTGGCAGGTCGTTTCTGCGCAGCACGGGATATATGTCTGGAGGTAATCAGCGCGCATCGAGTGTCCCAAGCAGAGAGATGCTGAGCTCTCCTCGATGCCAGCGGGAAGCAAAACCGAGAGGAGTTAAAGCATCTAGGAAGCCAGAAGCACTTTTGAAATTCCCTCTAAGCACAGAGCTGCCTGTTTAAGCACAGAGATCCCCTTTGAAAAGCTGGTCTTGGGAGCTGGGAGGGTTTGAAGAGCAGCTCCCACCTCTCCCACCTGGTCTTTATTCATGGGCTGAAAGGGGAAAACAAGCTTTCCTACTTCCCCAGCTCCCCGCAGCTCCTCAACTTCAAATGAACCAGCTCAAATGGAGGAAAATATTCTCCCTGCACCTGCCTGCTAACGTGAAATTAGGCATAATTAAGGCAAGAGCTTTTATACACAACAGGAACTCCACGTACTGACATTTGGAAAAATGTAAATACCAGCGTTTGCTCCATTGTAAGGAGTGAAAATAATAGATACTAAGTATGTGACATTGTGACATTTCAAAAGCTGAAGTTAAAGATGTTTTCCCCCTGATCTGCCATATCATTGGAAAAGCAGCACCCTTCAGCTCATTAATATTTGAGAAGGGCTCCTTCATGGCAGTTATTTAAATGATTCATAGATTATAGTAAATTTAAGCCTTAAAATAGGTTGTCATCACTTTGAATTTATTTAAACAGGCTTATTTTTAAAAAGAAAAATGTATTTCAATAAAAAACTGGATTCTTGTTTAAAAAGAGCACAATCCAGCCACAAAGCCCGAGCGCCTTATCCTCCTCCACCAGACATCACAACATGACCCAGCAGCTGCACCACAAACCAGTCAGAAGTGCTAAAAACAGAGGAAAACACCCCAGAAATCAACGGCCCTCAGCTCAGACTGGCAGGCTATGACCCCTCCATTACACTGCAGGGCAAGATTGCTCTACCATCTCAGCTCCTGCCCTGGGCAAAAAGCTCTTGAGGCAGTGCCTGGATGAGTGAGCTTCATCCTTGGAGTTCCTCCTCCTCTCCTTGAGGGCCTTAGAAACCTGCCAGCTGCTCCTACCCCACTCTATTTCTACTTGAAAATATTATACATATAAATGCTTTCCTGCACCTGCAGACTTCTCCTGGAGTTTGGTTCACAAGACAAGACAAAGACCAAGACCAAGATCAAGCTTGCTTCTTTCCTAACACAGATCTCTTTGCTTTCTCTTCTCCCAGTTCAATGCATTCCACTTTTATCTTTGTCTTTCTCTCCAAGCAGAGACCTCATCACCTTGTGGGAGACACTACAGTGACCCATGTAGCCAACTGAGGCCATTTATCTGGATGGGCTCAGCTCTGCCACGAGGTTTGTACATGCCAACCCTGTCAGCTAGCTTGTAGTGTGGGGCCAGGAGACCCCAGAGGAGGTGGGAAAATGGGCTCAAAGCCAAAAAACCCCACAAAACCAGGATGGGAGTGGATAATTTCAAGTTCAAAGTTTGAAAGATATTGATGACAGGCCTGGTCCCTACATGGCTTTCATTAAGGGCTTGGCTATGAAGTCATTAGCACTAGTATTAACTTCTTGCACCTCTGTTAAAAAATAGCTTGCCTGAGTCAGGGGTTAATAACAGCAGGAGACCACAAATGAGGCTGTGCCACATTCACCTGGTATCAAATATGGCCCAGGTCCTTCATATCTTCAGGAGCAGCAGCCTCCAAAGAGCCTGGCTGATGTTTTCAACATAACTGCCATGGCTGCTCCCCTCCCAGACCATCTGTGAGGGGAAGGAGGAGGGAAGGAAAGGTTGTAGAGGAGCAAGCTGAGGAGAGGATGAAAGTCCAGGCAAGTTGCTTGAGGTGGGTGCATTTATACCTGCTTCATTATTGATCATCCTGAACAACCTCATTTCCCTAGGGACAGCCGTCCCACCCAAAGCAAACCCCATCCTTCTGGAGACAACGCCTCTGCATCTCCCCATTTGGAAAGGCAACACCTCCATCACAGCCCAGTTCTGCATCTGAGTTGGCGCAATATCAAAACCATGGCCCCCATGCCCAGCAGCAACATGGACCCATTCCCACATCCTCATCTCCCACCAAGACTCAGCACTGTGGCACAAAAAGAGAGCAGCTCTCCTTAAAAACACACAGCAGCATTCTGTCGGCAGGGAGGATGGGAAGCAAGAGCAAAGCAATTTACTTTCCCATTTGAAGCATTTTGCACTAATAGACACCTCTGACTATTCAAATGAACTCTGTCTCTGCAGACTCATTCTATAAGCAGAGTGCAGATTTCGACTTGGACTTATATTTCCTCATTAACATTTAAATCCAGCTTATTTTCCACCCGGAACCTGGCTGCATTTTCATTGAAGTTCCTCACATTAGCTCAGGCTTTTGGTCTGTGTCTAAACCTGGCACCTCTTCTATAAAGGACTCTAGCTCAGCTAAGCCAAGCCCGAGCCTTGCACTCCTCCAAGGGTCTCCAACATCTGAAGTAACTCAAGAGACCTTCCCATCATGAGCCACTCACACTCTGTTGGGACTTCAGGTCTTGATTCCTACCAATCACAGGATCATAAACTGTCAGGGTTGGAAGGGACCTTAAAGATCATCTAGTGCCAACCCCCCTGCCATGGGCAGGGACACCTGGCACTAGAGCAGCTTGCTCCCAGTCCCAGCCAGCCTGGCCTGCAACACTGCCAGGGCTGGGGCTGCCACCACCTCTCTGGCCAACCTGGCACAGTGGCTCACCACCCTCCTGGGGAACAACTTCCTCCTAATATCCAACCTATATCTCCCCTCCTCAAGCTTGTGTCCATTCCCCCTAGTCCTAGCACTGCCTGACATCCTCAAAAGTCCTTCCCCAGCTCTCTTGTAGCCCCTGCAGATCCTGGAAGGCCACAAGAAAGTCTCCTGGGAGCCTTCTCTTCTCCAGACTGAATAATGCCAACTCTCTCAGCCTGTCCTCATAAGAGAGGTGCTCCAGCCTCTGATCATCCTTGTGGCCCTTCTCTGGACACCTTCCAGCACATCCATATCTTTCTTGTCCTGGGGGCTCCAGAACTGGATGCAGTACTCCAGGTGAGGTCTCACCAGAGTGGAGTACAGGGGGAGAATCACCTCCCTCAACCTGCTGGCCATGCTTCTCTTGCTGCAGCCCAGGATACAGTTGGGAATCCAGATGTCAAAAAGCATACGGAGGTATTTAACTCATCTTTACTCCTGAGGTTTTAGTGACACATCTTTCACAGGATAATATTCATGGCTTTATGGGATAATTTTTAAAAAACTCACATTCATCACTGACTACCTATATTTTGTTTGAGGTTGGTTTATTTCTTCCCTATCCCCAACCTCATTTAGGAAAACCAGTTCATTCTATAGTTCCTGCTGCCTTTTCAAGACAATCTGGCTTTTCCATACCAGCAAACACAAACCTCATTTTACCTATTAGAAACCTGCTTCATGGTACAGGGCACCTTGGGCAAAATTTCCAGAAGACCCATAAACATGAGAGAATGTAAAGGCTCAACAAGGGCAAGTGTAGGGTCCTGCACCTAGGATGAATAATCCCATGCATCAGGACAGGTTAGGGGCTGACCTGCTCAAAAATAGAGCTATAGAGAAGGATCTGGGAGTGCTGGTGGACAACAAGTTCACCATGAGCCACAAATGTGCCCTCACAGGCAGGAGCACCAGTGGTCTCCCTGGGGTGTATTAATATGTGACCAGCAGGTCAAAGGAGGTTCTCCTCCCCTTTACTCTGCTATTGGGAGGCCACATCTAGAATATTGCGTCCAGGCCTAATCTCCAATTCAAGAGAGACACAGAACTACTGGAAAGAGTCCAGCAGAGGACTACAAAGATGCTGAGGGGACTGGAGCATCTCTGGAAGGATGAAAGGCTGAGAGGCCTTGGGCTGGGTAGCGTGGAGAAGAGCAGACAGAGGAGATCTTCTCAGTGCTTAGCAATATATAAAGGGTGTGGGGCAAAAGGATGGGGCCAGACTCTTCTCAGTGGTGCCCAGGGACAAGACAAGGGGCAATGGGCATAAACTGGAACACAGGAGGTTCTACCGAAACATAAGGAAAAACTTCTGGCTACAAGGGTGCCAGAGCACTGGCCCAGGCTTCCCAGAGAAGTTGTGGAGTCTCCTTCTCTGGAGAGATTCCAAACCCACCTGGATGCAATCCTGGGCAACCTGATTTAGGTGACCCTGCTTTAGCAGGGGCATTGGAATAGATGACTTCCAGAGGTCCTTTCCAACCTGGGATTCTATAATTCAAGGAAAAGGCATCCTCTGTATCTGGAGCCACTCTCTAGCTAGGTCAGAGAGATCACCCCACCACAACATCAGCACCTGGGGCTGGTACAGATGAAGCCATTAGCTGTCACAGCAAGGTGGATAGCTAACCAGGTTTCTCCTTGAAATGTAGGGTGTCTTTGCTTTCAGGAAGGTCATCAAGGACTTGCATATCAAAGCTGTAGCCACGCTTTAGCACTGAACTGGGATTTTTGTCCCAAATATTCTACAGACTTAATTTGTCCCTTTCTTTAACAACAAAGCCCTCTGTCACTCTAGGAATGACATTGTGCCACACAGCTGTTTGCAGACAGAAGGACACCAATTCATCACTAATGAGTCTGAGTCAACCAGGTTTGCTTTGCAGCTGCTGACCTTAAAACATGATGTGCCCTATTGCCCTGCTCTTCCCTGCAGACCCAAGGACATGCCCAACTGCACCTGTCTGAGGTCCCCTCGGAGGTTATTTCTCCACCACATTTGTCAATTTTGACCAAAAACTGGGAAAAACTTGGCTAATGTGTGTGGCTGAGACATCCACTGGTGCTTGGTTTTCACCTCTGCTTTCTTAGTTTGGTCCCATCTGCCATAACTGAACTACAGAGGAGATGTGAGAAGAAAGTAAGTCCAGCTCCTGGATCAACACCCAGGAGACATGGGCATGCAGAAAAAAAAAAATACAAACCCCAAAGCCCCTCACCAGGACAGTGAGCAAAAGTAAAATAAAAAGGATGTGTGACAACAAGTTCTGAGATGCAAGTGTTATTTAAATCCCAGAAAGGACCACATTTTTAGTTGAGATGGCATTGCAGGGTGGGGTATCATCTAGAAGGAAGCCCAAGTTTCAGCAGAGAGCCCAAACGATGAAGCAGCTCCCATGGAAAATTACTGCCCTGGCTACATCACCTCCCAGCAAATCAGTGAGATGGAAAGCCTGAACCCCTCAGCCCAGATGGTGCTCACCTATGAACAGCAGAGGAGGACAGCTGCTGAACTCCACCAACACACCAGCTATCACTCAGAATGGGTGATGAACTAGAGGAGCAAAACTTAGCAGAGGAGACCCCAATCTCTTAAAAAAGCTGTGGTGCATCATGGAAATTACAGACCAGTAAAATCCTACATCCTACCAGTTAGAGGAACTGGTAGGTGCGTGGGTAAATACAGGTCACTCAACACTAAGCTGGTAGATAAGGGTGATCCAATTTGACGGACTTGTTTCAAAGAGTCCTTATCAAAATCCTGCCTCAAAGTTTCCCAAAGCACTGAAGTGGGGTTGGGATAAGAGGGAAGGTCCTCTTGAAGCCCACCAGGTGGGGGAGAAGTAAGAGATTAGTTTTCACAATAAAAGGAGGTTACCAAGAAGCCCCACGGAGATCTTTGTCAGGACTTTGGCAGCCCAGAAATGCTCTGCAAGAGGAGGCGAATGACAAAGTTGGTCACCAAAGCTAAATTTAGTCTCCACAAAGCTAAAGCTGCGAAGTGCTGGAGAAAAGCGGGCAAAGAAGTGGGCAGGTGAAATTCAACTTTGGTGAAAGCAAGTCGATCTCGAACCCTGCTAGAGGTATTCAGGTCAGGCAACTCGTAACAGAGGCAGCAAAGCTTGAAAGGTTGAAGGAAGAAGAGATGTCACAAACAGCTTTGTGGAAAGAAGAAACCAACTGCGTTAGGACTCCTCAGCAAGGAAAACAAACAAGCCTGTAAATCATGGAGCCAGTGGGAAAGGCAACAATAATTCACTATTTCTCACCTCGCAAGAATTAGGCATGAAAAACTAAGGAAAGGCTCTGTTCGATACACCATAAAGTACGAAAGCACTGAGAAAGGATCTGAATTCAAGGAAGACAGAGTCACCAGCAGCTCTCAAGTCAGACAGCCCAGAGACAAATCCCAGCTTGAGAAATCCCTGCAGCACAGACCTCAGCAGTAGGGAAAGGACCACGTTATATATGCTGAAATTTTAACTTCCCCCCCCAATTATCAGCTACTTGTCACGGTTGCAGATGCCAAGGGACCACCAACCTGTTGCCTCCCACACTGCCTAGGGTCAGGGATGGAGGGCAGCTGCAAAGTCAGCTAGGTGCTACCCAAGCCACTCTTCAATTATGCAATCCCGCATCCACACGTTCCTTCAGGAGAAACTGAGAACTTCTGCTCCACCAAACACTGCCTCACTGGGCAAAGGAGGCCCCAGGGCAGCTACTTCCCATTGAGTTAGCCTCTCAACACTCAACTGGTCACACCTCCTCCCCAAACCCCAGCCCTCTGTGCTGTTGGATTCTACAGACCCAAGAGGCCTGCCAAGATTACCTTCAGCTTTCCAACCTAGCCAGCAATTTTCATGGGAAGGCAAAGGGATATTTATATCCATCAAGTGTTGGCAGGGAAGGTGATGGCCAACTACTCCAGCCCATCTGCCAGGCACTTAGCAAGACACCGGAGCATATCGTACAGGGGAGGTCAGGCAGTGGTGGGACAGATGGGGGGAGGCAGGGACAATGTGTTACACGATGTGGACTTCACTTCAAGGGTAAACTTCAGCCCGTTCCTGCAGACTGATTCATCTAAGTGCTCATTGCACCAAGGCCAGGCAAATCAGATATTATAGAATCCTAGAATAGTTTGGGTTGGAAGGGACCCCTGGAAGTCATCTAGTCCAACCCCCCTGCACTGGGCAGGGACATTCCCAACTAGACCAGGTTGCCCAGAGCCCTGGCAAGCCTCCCCTTGAATGCCTCCAGGGATGGGAACTCAACCACCTCCCTGGGCAACCTGGGCCAGTGTTCCACCACCCTCGTGGGGAGGAACTTCTTTCTAATGTCCAGTTTAAATCTACTCTCCTCCAATTTAAAACCATTGTCCCTTGTCCTTTCACTGCAGGCCTTTGCAAACAGGCCCTCTCCAGCCTTCTTGTAAGTTCCTTTTAGGTACTGGAAAGTCACTATTAGGTCCCCCCAAAGTGTTCTCTTCTCCAGGCTGAACAATCCCATTATTTTGGCATTCTCATGCTCAACAGAGGAAACAAGCAAGGCCACTCATTCCTCATCTGCTGAGAGGAGAACCAGGACCTGTCAGTCTTCTGGCACATTGGAAGGATGAGGTGGTCCTCCCATGGGGTGAAACAGGACCAAAATAACCATGTCCACTCTCTTGCCAAGAGCAGGACCAAGAGTTTTTCCAAGAAGTGATCTTCCTCTTCCTCCCACCACCTCTGGAGGGACCAATCCTAACCAGTGGCCTCTTACCAGGATGGAGAAGGCACACATGGGTTATTGCTGACTGCAGCCTGATGTCATCAACTCTTTGGTGCTTAGGAGCTCTTACCCAACTTCAAGCTCCATTTTCAGGTTTGTGGAGAGGCTTTAAAAGATAATGGGGAAAAGGAAAAAAAAACAACCTCAAAACAGAAGGAAGAAAGATTTAGAAGGGGGAAAAGTTAACTGTTCATCTTGAATTTATCACCCTTGAAAGAAGAGCTTGTCAAGAGGACCAGAGACCAACCAGCGCACAGTGATCAATGGGAGGACTTCTGAGTCTAGTCAAGCTTGTTTCAGATTTACAGGAACTGAACAGAGGCATAAATCTGTCACTGCCTGACGAAAATGGAGGTAATTAAATCTGCAGGTGTATATAATTGTCATATTGATGATCTATATAAATCAGTAGAGCCAGCAGAAGCACAAAGCCCCGCATTGGGCACGGAGCCTCCCTGTGAGGAGTTGTTTGACCACCGGCCTGGTCAAGGGATAGGCCAGGACACAGCCCTAGGGACAGGCCAGGACACAGCCCTAGGGACATCTATCTTACCTGCAGGGACATACCCATCACCACAGCCACCATCTCCTCCATGAGAGAGACCTTCTCTGGGGTGCCCTCATGGGCATCAAAAGCAGCAGGACACCCCTTGCTGCTTTCAATGGATGCAATTACCTGTGACCTCATCCTGGCTACTGTAAAATCTCCTGTGATCTCAGAAGCATGAAGACAGGATCCCAAGCATGGAGATACCCAATCATGGGTGCCATGGGGGGCTCTTTGCAGTAGCTTTGAAGCTCCAATCCTGGGTGCAAGTAGGGCACTGATCTCATCTTGTAGCTTCTCCTTTTTTTTTTTTTTTTAATTTATTTTAACCTTTGTTATTTTGGGAACTTTGAAGCCTAAGCTGCTCCAAGGCAGCTGCCTTTGTAGGAAGGACAGAAAGTGCAGAGCAGGGATTTGAAAGAGGGGGAGAAATAGGGAGGGGAAGAAACTGTGCTTCCCAGCTGAGGTCTACGACAGCTCCTTTACTGTTTCTCCCACATCCCAACAAACTCACTGCAGGAGGCACTCAGGGCATTTTTTACCAGCAGCTACAGGAAACCTGGATGCAAAGCAACCCACACTGGCTTCAATTTATCTAACAGTGTGATGCAGAGAAACCCCAAAGACCTTGGCACACCTGCACCCCTTCACCCACCACTCACCAGGACACCACTTGGTCCCTGATGTGGCTGCAGAGTATCCTTCTCAGCCAACACAGCTCAGCCCTGCTCCTGCCATGTGTGTCAGGACCACAGGGACACATTCCTTCCCAACATGCTGGGAAGGATAAAGGCTTTCCCATCACCTTTGTCAGCCAAGCCCACTCACATATGCCCATGGGCTGACCCCACTTCCCAGGCCAAGCACCACACAGGAGCAGCAATTGGGTAATTAAAAATTAAGCAAGTGCTTCTGCATTGCAGTCCAAATTATGTAATGCTGCTCTTCAGCTTCAGCAGCCATCAGCTCTAACATGATTGCAGAGCAGTACAGCCCTGCCAGTACCTACCTGCCTCCCTGGTCAGGCAGGGCTCACACCATTGGGAGGGAAAAGGAAACCTCAATGTCATAACCACAGGCAGAAAGTTCCCTCATGTTTGGGGAGGGGGGAAGGGAAGAGGAAAACATACTTATTTTCTTAGTCTGGGTCTGAATCTGGGATGGCCAGAAAAAAAAGGGATGGAAGTAGGATGCTCCATCCCAGCCAAGTGCCAAGGGTCACTACAGCCAGGACAGCACACCACTGGCTTATGGTTTCTTTCTCTTTTGCTCCTTCTGTGCCAAAGGGAAGCAGCAACCCATTTTGGCAAATAAGCTGCATTTCTGTAAGCAAAGAAAATGAATTAATGTGAGGAGTGAGCTGCTGCATTTTGGTATCTCAAGAGCGAAGAGCCCTGACAGACTCTGAGCACTAAGCTCCAGCATTTACAGCCACATCTTTGCTTTAACCCCATGGGCTCTGGCTGTTGCTGAGTCCAGGGCTTGGCCAACCAGCCTGCACCTCCTCGGCCAGAAACCCACTGAATCCACAGCCATGGCCCCTGCAGTGCCATTCCCCCACCCATTGTGAAACCAGCCATTCATTCCTGCAGCAACTAGCTCCAACAGGTGCTTCACTAGGCTCCGTGCACAGCAGCTTCAAGAAGCCACCAGAGATGCTACAGCTCACAACCAGGGTGAGTGGCTCTGCCAGTCCTCTTCCACCACTGCTCCTATTACTCTCTGGCTTCTGCGTGGTCCTACCTCATTGTCCTTCCTTCCTGCCCTCTCTCCATCACCCCAGTGCTCTCCCACTGTTGGCACAGTCATGCTTCACACATATCCTGTGGCACATGAAAAGTGCTTCTTCCCCAGGACTGAGCTTTAGGTACAAGGAGGTTGGATCCAGTCTGGGCTAACCACACCAACACCAGCTCAGGGGGAGATGTGCACCAGGTCTATCCCAGGAACCTCTGCATCCCAGCCCTAGTGCCTGTGGGACAGCCCTTTACCCTAGTTTGTGATGCTCAGGGTGGGCAGATTGAGGCTGGGTCCTCCAGCTGATAGCCAGTGATGTGCTTTACTTGACAAGCAAGAACTGGGGGAAATGTGATAATGAAAGGTTGTGGAAGCCAGCCCAGGTCCAAGGTTGATTAAGTGGTCTTGATATATGTGATGTGCTCCCCTCTCCAGCTCACAGACAGCTCCACGATCCATGGAGGGAGCTGAGCTATTTCTCCTGCCCATCAGGTCTGAGCATGCCAGCAGCGCTGGTACACCTGGGAAGAAAGCAACTCCTGCTGACAAGCTAACAAAACTAGTTCAATTTTTTCACTGGCAGGATGTTTCAGGCACTGTCTCACTTGCTGATGCTCAGACACACTCCCTAGCCTGGCTAAAGCTTTGCCTTGGTGTAAGCTGGGGCAAGATCCCTGCAGCTCCCCCAAATTCCCAGACCACATGTGTCCTGCCTGCAAAGACAAACTCCCTGGCTTGTCCCTTGTGCCAGCAAGAAAGGCAGCAGCTCCACAGCAGTGTGACAGCTCTCAAGTCCCATCACTGCTCCTCTCCAGAGCTCTCCTGAAGCGGCGGAAGCCAGAGCCCAGCTATTTCTGGCTAAACAGTAGAGGAAATGCAGCTGTTGGATGGGAAAACAACTCCACACCAGCACAACCACCACTGAGCAAGCAGTGTCCAGAGGAGCTCGGGGCGAGCCTGGGGCAGCAGGAGGTACAGCAGGTTCTCCACTCCAAACCTGACATTTCCAGGAGATTTCCCACTTGGGACATCATTAGTGCACAGGACAGGCTGAAGGCATCACAGCAATTTAATGTCTGTGCTGAGCCAGAATTAGCACCTCTGGGACCCTATGACCAACAGCTGCAAACTTGACCCAGGCATGAAAATTTGGGAGCATGATGTCTCCTCTCCCAGACATCTTCCCTTGCCCACTGAAGCTAGCCAGCTTGACCCATCCTCTCAGCAGCCCTCTACCACAATGCTGCCTTTCTTAGCAGGAGGGAAGCCACAACCTCCTGCTGCCACACACCTAAAGAAAAATCACCCCGACCCATGCTGAGCCACATATCTCCATGCTGGAGCTGTGCCCCATAGTCATTTCCCATATCCTCACCTATGCAGTTAAGGGGTTTTTAAGCCTTAAGACCCATGGTGGAGAAAGCCCATTATGAGAGAGCATTTGGTGACTGCAAGGCAGCAACACTGGGAAGCCCACCAGCCTGGGCAGCTGGTTCCCAGCACCATGCCCTCCCTCTCTCACTCCCCTTGGGATGCTCAAATTAATTGCCTTGTCTCCTGGAGCTTTTAGCTGGAACAAATAAAAGAGAAAAGGGGGGGGG
>VWZO01005924.1:177486-246719 GCA_013396975.1 Bucco capensis
AGTGTGCCAAAACCCGTAATAAGGTCTACAGTTCCTCTGAGCTATGAGGGCTGCTTTAAATTTGGGGTCTTTTTCTTTCCTTTTTTTTGATTTGAAGGAGGTTTCCATGGGAACTGTCTCCCATCACACAAGAGCCTGTCCCCGGGATATTTCAGGGTTGCTAATGTGTGCTTTCCCAAGCAGCCCCTGTGTTGTGACAGTGCCATCATGGCTGGGTTTTTTGGCAGGGGAGGAGGGTTGGGGTGCAGCAGAGAGGAACAGGAGGTGTCACTCCTGAAAAACTAAGGTCCTGCCTGTAGCCAGTTTCCCCTATCCATCAGGCAGATGTCCATCCCAAAGGGCTCTGGCAGCCAGGCAGTGGTTTTGCTTGGACCACAGACCTGACTCAGGGAGGCAAAACAGCCCTCATCAGAGCAAACAGAAGCAATGTGTCCAAGCAAGGGTACAAGCAGGGTCTCCTTAACATCTTCCGTCACCTTCTTCAACCCTTCTCCAACTTCCTTCCTCCATCAGGTTAGTTTCAGCTGGATCAGCTCCCAGTGGGAGCAAAGCCAGTTCTCTCTCCATCCCCCATAGCTGCTCACTCTGCTACGCTCCTTAGTCATCCTGATTACTGAAATGCCTCAGAGCCAGCCAGGAAAGGGACCATGCCCCTGCCCATTCCCCAGCAGATTTCAGGCTCTGCAGACAACACACAGCAGAGGGGACAGGTTCAGATCCCTGCCTGAGCCCACCACCAGCAAATGAGACCCCACCACAAAGCAAAGCACAGGGTAAGCTTGGACCACATCCCAAAGCAGACCCCAAAGAACACAGCAGCACAGCTGCATCAGTGAGCATCCACCCTGAACATCCCTGGCTGAAGGACCAAAAATACCAAGGTGGCTGGTGGGAGCAGAGGATGCTCTCAGTGTTAAGCAGTAGCGAGGCAGCCAGGACTTGGCAATCAGAAATCTTCCCTTATCTAGACTAATCCTGCAGCCTTCAGAGTGCTGCTGCTTGGGGTGAGCTGCTGGCCAAAGCCAGAGTGGCTGCAGAGCAGCCAGAGCCTAGCAATTTGTAAGTAAAAGGATAACCAGGCAGAGCTATCAATATTCAGACACTGCCTTAATCCTGCCAGGCAAAAATTCCTTCACTGGAAAGACCACTCTGCAGCGAGACACCGAGAGAGAGTTTCAGAGCCTCCATTTAGCTGGCTAAACAACCATTAAAGAAAGAAAATAGAGTAAAATAGAAAACAGAATAAAACAGAATATAAAATAGAATAGACCAGAGAATAGAAAATATAAAAATTAAAATAAAACAAAATAAAATGCTAGGAAATGGGGTGCTGCCAGCGTGGGGAGAGAAACGCAGAGGTGAGACAGGAATGTCAGGGCAGTGTGGTTGCCTAAAGGTCTCCTTCCACCACTGGGCCCAGAGCCAATTCTGGAACTTAAAACATGCTGCAAAGCTTTGGTGGTCATTGAGAAGCACCTGTGTGGGCATCCCCAACCCCAAAACTGGGACAGGTCTCAGGGTGGAAATGGAAGTGAGCCTGAGCATCTCTGGCAGGATGCAGCCAGAGGAATTAATGCCGAGATTGACTAAAGGGAGCTGGGTTCATCGTTCTGCATACCCAAAAGAAGGGGCCGAGCCCCCCCACAGCCCCTAAGCTGGGCACAAGTCCCCTGCCCAGCACTGCCAGACCCTGACACCCACCAGTGAAACACCAAAGCCCCCACAGCCCACTTCCCCCTCGCTGCTTTCTGGGTCAGCAAGATCCCTTCCCAGCCCTGCTGCCGCTGGAGCCAGCTGGATGCACAGTTGCCCTGGCAACGGGTTCCCAGAGATGAAATCCCTATTTCTTTTTTTTTCCTCTCTCCTTGGTTAAGAAAAAAACACATACCAGAGGCCCTCTACATCTGCCATGCCACTGCAGCCTCTGTTCCCAGTCCAAGGAGGCTCGGCGATGCACATGGCATGAGGGCAAGGTGTCCATAAGGATGGGGACATGCAGCCTGGGCCTCCCTCCTGAGCTTAGTCACCTCTGGTTGGGTCATGGGGGACTCTCTGCACCTCCTAAGGATGCTGTTCTCTTCCCTGCAGCATTTTCCACCCTGGTTGCTGGGTTTTAAGGGCTGTCTCTGCTCATAACTGAGGCTGTGCTGGCCTCCATCACCTGGAGGAGGGTGTGCGACTAGACATGGGTCAGCACTCTGAGCAGGTCACCTCACCCCCTCTCTTCCCATCCTTCAGCTGGAAAAGGGATGGGGAGAGGTCAGTTTTACATCACATGGCTAAAAGCAAGTGCAGGAATAGAGTCCAACTAGCACTTTGCACCCAAACCCTATTAGATGAGCCTGTCCTGTCCCACCAGGTCCTCCATGGGAACCCCAGGGCAGGTCCCTCTCTGCTTTGCTGGAAGATCTGCAGGCCTCCAGGCCTTGATGACATCCTTTGGGGCACTCTGGCCACTGCTGTCAGCAGCCAAGAGAACATCTCCAGTGAAAAAAGCAAGGACAAAAGCATCAGAGGGGGAAGGCAGTTCAGCAGTCCTGAAGTCTCAGTGATGGGCCAGGTTTGATGAAGAAAAAAGAAGGCAAGAGATGGGGAGGGAAGCATCTCACACCATGCCCTGAGAAGCCAGCAGTGCTCTGGATGCTCCAGACAACATCTCATCACCAGCATCAACCACTCCAGGAGGACACAGAAAGAAGGTGGCACCCCTGGATTTGCAGAAGATGTAAATCCCAAAGCATGCACCCTAACTTCACCCCACAGCAATGGGTACCAGGGTTAGGAGCCAAGCCAGGTGACCAGCTGCTGGCAGCAGAAAGGGATTAAGGCCATTCCACTGCCAAGATGGGGTAGTTTGGGGTCCCTTCCTCAGTGCAGGTCCTGCTGTGGGCACATTGGGACCCAGTCAGTAAAGCTCCTGGCCACGCTCCAAACTGCCCGGCAGGGAGATGCCAGTGGCCATTCCCTTGGCTGGGCACACAGGAGCATCGATCATACCACTGGGTCTCAGTGCATGTGACAGTGTCCAGGATCAAAGCCAAGTTCAATTAATGGCTCACAATCTTATTAGAGAAATTATTTCAGGATCTTGAGTAAAAGTCCGATATATCCACTCCATTCCATTAGTCAGGCTCATTTAGTAATTCAATCAATCTAAGCAAGGCAATTGAGCTCCTCTGGTATAATTTAACTCAGTTATTCTCTAGGTACTTAACAAA
Source organism: Bucco capensis (assembly GCA_013396975.1). Taxonomy (NCBI): domain Eukaryota; kingdom Metazoa; phylum Chordata; class Aves; order Piciformes; family Bucconidae; genus Bucco; species Bucco capensis. The sequence continues at coordinate 180,705 of VWZO01005924.1, forward strand.
ATTCTTAATATTTGCTCCATTATTTGACCATTACACCTATTTCTAGGTGCAAGGTTGGCACTGGAGAGATGCTGTGGGTCTCACAGTGGGAACAGCCCCACTGCAGTCCTCTGCACATGACAGGGAAGGGAGGCTCCAGTGGTAAGACTGGGGTGCTCCTGCCTCTCATGGAAATGAAGTTGAGCTTGGGACCAGCATGGTGACACCTCAAGAGCTCCTTTCCCACCATGGAAAGCCAGAAAAAAAGACCTGCCCTGTGTGCCACCACCTTAGGGACTTGCTGCCAGGACCCAGACCAAAGCAAGATGAAGGGGTAGAGTGTACCCTCAGCAAGCTTGCAGATGATGCCAAGCTTGGAGGGGTGTCTGGCACACCAGGAGCTGTGCTGCCATCCAGAGTGACCTGGACAGGCTAGAGACATGGGCAGGGAGAAACTTAATGACATTTAACAAGGGGAAATGAAAAGTATTGCATCTGGGAGAAAACAACCCCATGGATCAGTACAGACTGGGAACTGAGCTGTTGGAGAACAGCCCTGGGGAAAAAGATCTAGGAGTGAGGCCTCACCTGGAATATTGTGTCCAGTTGTGGGCCCCTCAGCTCCNAAAAGCAGGGCCAAGGCAACTCCCAACCAAAAATCCAGTGGGATGCTCTTCCTGCTTGACATGGAAGTGAAAGAGGAAAAAAAAAGGAGATAACACAACCCTACATTTCCTTGGCTCCTGCTTCCCTCCTCTGGGGCCATTTAGGAGCCTGGGGGTCAAGGGCAGATGAGGGGGAACAGCACCTCCCAGTCTGCAGCAGCAAGGAGACAGGCAGGATGTGGATGAGAGCTGACAGGTGTCACATCTCAGCACCTCCTGATGAAGCCTGGAAGGAGAGGCAGGGTGGGCAGGCATGCCAGCAGCCCGTCAGCCCAATTTACCAGCATCCCACAGCCCTGCGGTGCTCTGTCTCACATCCCCATGACCCCCTGTGCTATCCCATTATTAACCCAGGGAAGCCATGGCCAGAGCATCTGCCAGCACAGCCAAGAGCTGAGCTGAGAACGAACAAGAAAAAAAAAAAAATATCTGATTAGGTATTTTGGGGAGATAGTCAAGAGCAGTTAAATATGCCCAACTCATCGGTGCCTTTGAAAAATCTCACCCCTCTAAAAAATTAGAATTGATTTTGTATTTAAAAAGGGATCTATTTAATTTAAAAGTAAGATAATTTGAAATCATGACAGCTTGTATTAAGGCCTGAGTTTATGATAATCAATTAAAGTCATTGAAGTTAAGAACCTTTTTCCATCCTCTGCTGCCAAGGCTCCTGTGAGGGCAAGGGGGAGGTGGGAAGAGCCAGGGAGGAGTGAGGGGCTATGTTGCCCTTGTTTCAGGGCACAACAGCTAGGCTAGAAACCAGCAAGGCAGGAAAAGCTCCTTCACCTTCTCCACACTCAGGGGCAGGGTAGGCAGGGGAACAAAATCCAAAACCCCAAAACCACACAAACATGAGAAATTATCAGGTATTTCATGATCTTGAATTATCTGGTACCTAGAAAGCATGGGTTCAACTCATCAGCTCTGCTTTCTCATGCCTCAAGTTGAATTGATACACAAAAAGGTTTTTCATAGAATCATAGACTTGTCAGGGTTAGAAGGGACCTTAAAGCTCATCTAGTTCTAACCCCCTGCCATGGGCAGGGACACCTGGCACTAGAGCAGCTTGCTCCCAGCCCCAGCCAGCCTGGCCTGCAACACTGCCAGGGCTGGGGCTGCCACCACCTCTCTGGGCAACCTGGCACAGTGGCTCACCACCCTCATGGGGAACAACTTCTTCCTAATGCCCAGACTAAATCTACTCTCCTCTGGTTTGTAACAATTCTCCTTAGTCCTAGCACTACCTGACACCCTAAAAAGTCCTTCCCCAGCCCACTTGTAGGCCCCTGCAGATAGTGGAAGGCCACAAGGAGGTCTCCTCAGAGCCTTCTCTTCTCAAGACTTCCCTTTTCAAACCCCTAGTGCATGGCAGAGAAGGTAAAGGAGCCAAAGGCACTGTCTTTGGCACGTGTGTTTCTAACTCCAACGCAAACCTCCACTAAGCCCACAGGGCCATGGCAAACCAGGATGCTAATAACTACCCTGCTCACCAGTTTGTAACCTGCAAAGGATGGGGCCCCAAAAAAATTAGCAGCCTGCAGGAGTGTGAATCCACTTAATGACATATCAAATGTGGCTGGATGCTGCTGAGCCAAGCAGCGAGGAAGGAGGGGGTGTGAAGGTTAGCGGACAGGCAACATTGAGCTGCTAATTAGCATTCCTTAATAGCCACCAACCAGTGAGGCTCAGCCTCCCTTCAGGAAAAAAACACAACTAATGAAACAAACACCAGAGGAGATGAAAGGCAACCATTCCAAATGGAGGTTTCCCTGATTTAAAGCAGGAGGAAGGAGGACAGGCTGAGGGAGCTGGGATTATTCAGCCTGGAGAACAGAAGGCTTTGGGGGGACCTACTAGTGACCTTCCAGTACCTAAAGAGAACTTCCAAGAAGGCTGCAGAGGGCCTGTTTGCAAAGGCCTGCAGTGAAAGGACAAGGGACAATGGTTTGAAATTGGAGAAGAGTACATTTAAATTAGATATTAGAAAGAAGCTCCTCCCCACAAGGGTGGTGGAACACTGGCACAGGTTGCCCAGGGAGGTGGTTGAGTTCCCATCCCTGGAGGCATTCAAGGTGAGGCTTGCCAGGGCTCTGGGCAAGCTGCTCTAGTTGGGGATGTGCCTGCCCACTGCAGGGGAGATGGACTAGATGACCTCCAGAGGTCCCTTCCAACCCAAACCATTCTAGGATTCTATGACTCTAAGGTGGTTTGAAACGCAGGCTGCCCAGTGTGCATTAGCAAGCAGCCCCATCCCTGCTCCAGCAGCCTTGTCCCTTCCCAAAAATCCAGGAGGTGGGGAAAAAACCTCCCAGCAATATGAGGGGGATGGTGCTGTAGTCTCTTTGAGGACACACATATAAAACCATGTGGGGTTTTATGGGTAGGAACACAAAAGGTGATGCAGGTGGGGACCACGTGTGCCAAGATGCTCCAGAGCAAGAAAGCAACCAGTGCAGTTAAAACATGCTGCCTTCATTAGCAAAGGGAGCTGAGAAGCACCTGCCCTCACCATAAACCCAGGATAATAATCCTCAAAACTATCTCTCTGCTTTTGGAGGAACACAGGCTGAGCACCAATGCACTTGACACACCTGTTACCTGCACCGGGATGGCTGGTGGAACATGACACCCAAAAGTAGCATATGGATATTGGGCAGCAAGTAATGCCTCATCTGCTCAGGTAAAGACACATACAAAGGTAAAGCAGCAGTGCAGCAGATGAGGGCAAGCCAAAGCAAGAGCATCTCCCCCAAGTCCCCAGCCAAAGTGCAGTTCACTGCTACCCACAGAACAGAAAAGAAAATGCACGAAGGGAATGGATGCTAGTCCCCATAAACGACTTTCCCACCACCCCTTGCAGGCCTCTAGGTCAGGCAGCACAGCTCCTTAGGTCCCCATCATCCCCACAGGTGACTCACAGCACATCAAAGCCCCTGCCACACCACCAGCAGCGAGGGGATGCCCACAACCTCCACAGTCATCATTAAGCTGATTATGTTACCAGAGCCTTTCATAAGCATTGGGGAGTGATAGCCATTTGGGGAGGTCCCAGTCCCACACACACCCTCCCAGCACTTTATTTTTAGCAAGTACTATATAGATGGCTCTCCAAAGACCCTAGTGCCTCTCCAGCTGGGGTGGAAACTCTGACCCATGTACCTGTTGATGGAATGCCCAGCTTGGCCACCATGGCAGGGAGGTGAACCACACACACCTTCCTATGCTCTGTGAATGTTGGCCAAGCTTGAAAGCAATTGAGAAGGGTTTTGAGGGGGACAGCCAGGGTTAGAGTGTGCTGGCACCCAGCCACTCTTGGGCTCATCCATCCTGACTCTTCCCCTGTGGCAGTCCCATCCTGTCACAGTCTCCTCCTGGCACACTCCCCCATCGTCTTGTGGAAACTGAGGCACAGAGGATGTCACTCAAGAGCCCATGTGGCACAGTCAAGGTGACCAACTGTCACTGCAAGGAGCATCTGTGTAGTAACACTCACCCTTCACAGTGCTCCCAGCCCAAACCCAGGTCTTCCCCAGACCAGGGGCAGCACCCTAGGGTCTAGTGCATGTCCTCGCTAGCTGTCAGGGCAGCTCCCTTCTCTTTGGGAACCCCTTTCCCTGTACACAGGCAGAGGATACAAAAAACAGCAAGAGGAGAAGGAGTAGTCACCCAGTTCCCTCCCCAGCACAGATATTCCAAACCAGACCAGGCTTAGAGGCACAGACATGAGTGTGCAAATGATCCACTTCTCTGATACATTATTATACATTCAAATTCAACAAGGTGGGCACAATTAACAGCTTTGGGGTTTACTGGGGATGGCACAACCAGCATTACATGAAGCCAAGTTCTGGGAAGGATGCTCAAATGCACTCTTTAGCCACCACCCATAAGCCTTGTGGAAACACAAACAGCTGCTGACAACAGTGCCATACATCGACCCAAGGTAGCCCTGTCCTCACTGAGTGCACAGTGCTGGCAGTGATGCTCTCTGCCCCATGGGCTTCTTGGGCTAGGGGCTCTCCAGTTTCAAAGGATGCAGCCTCTGATCTACCAAGTCTGGGTCTTGCAAGACCTCTATGCACCTCAGGGCTTCTTCCATGCAAAAGCAGTGTCCAGGCTAATAGTAATAATAATTAAAATAACAACACCACCACCCACACATGGCAAAGCAGCACACTAATGACAACAATACCCACACATGGCAAAGTGGTCATGCCAGCTTCAGTGCAAGCCCTTCTCCCACTGTAGGGAGACATAAACAGCATTTTCCAGGAATCACCAAGCCATAACTCACCAACTCAGCCCCAGCATCCTGGGCAGGGAGGCTCCTATTGGGATCACCTCAGTGTCTCCACAGCCCAGACCCCTGCATGATGGTGGCCAGTACAGCACCATGCCCCCACAGGCTCTTGAGGGACCAGTGTCCCAGGCAGTGATGCCCAGAAGACCACAGGGACATCAGCGTGTGCTGACATGGGGCTAGCCATCCTTGTGTTTGCCCAGTGGTCCTAAGCAGAAAGAGGTAAAAGCAAACCCTTGACTGGCATCATCAGAGTAAGCCCTGGGTGCAGCAGGAGCTCTCAAGGCAGATGGGTCCTCTCCTGCACTGCCCAGTGTACAGCACCCATGGATCTGAAAAATTCCCTGGGGAAACCCCTGCAGTACCAGCCAGGGACTGTGCCTGGACACCTCTGCCCAGATGCTCCCTGCTGGCAGCATTCCAGGTTCCAGGTCCCACTGGGGTGCAGCTCTCTGGGAGCAGGTCCAAGAGGGGCAGGGGACATCATGTCACCTTTGGGGCACTGAGGTGGCATGGGACTGGTGGCCATGCCCATGTGTTCCCCTGCATTTGCTGAGCTGCTGCCCTGTTGCCACAGCAACACTCTCCAGCCTCTGCCACCGCAGCATCTCACAGCATCCCACAGAGCAGGGGACCAAGGGGCAGCACAGCCAGCTGCCCTCTCCCCACACAGCCTCCAGCCAACCATCCCTGGGAATCCCTGCATACCTTCCCCATCTTGCTCACCATGCCATCAACAGTTCCCTGCTTGTCCTTGCATTTCCCATGGGAGGAGGGAGATAACCACACAGCAGCAAGCCCCAAGCCCAACACAACACCCAGGACTAGTGGGACATAGAGGGGCCTGAGGGCCACAGAAGTGTTGAAGAAACCCCAGGTTGGGGTCTCTGCTATACTCTGCCTGCACACAAGGGCAATACCAGTGCCTCATTTTTGGGCCAACATCCAGACAATAGTGGCATTTTGAAAACTTCTCAGGGCATCCAAGGTGCTGCTGGAGCAGCAACAGATGGAGAAGACTTTCAGGAGGTGGGCACAGCCCCCACAGAGCTGTGAGGAAAGTAATGATGGTGTTTCCCCAAGGGTTATGTGGGAGCAGCAGCAGGACACTGATGTTCTGCACCAATATCACCAAAAACTAAAAATTTTTGTTCTGGGTGGTGGAGAGGGAAGCAAGTTCCTTTGTACAAGTGGCAGAGGCCTTGCTTTGGTCCCAGCAAAAACAACAGAGCAAATCATTGGCTTTTTTGGTGGATGGAAGCTGCAAGAGCCCATCAGATTTGGGCAGATGTGCCTCCCACAGAAGGTGAAGCACAGAGGCCTGGCTATAAAGGACAAGAACCACCTGGACCATGGAAGAAGGCCAAAGTCTGAAAGGCTAGAGGCAGCACACACAGGTGGGATGGGAAATGTTGGGTACCTGAGTATTTTTCCACCAGGCTGCAAGAAAGGTGACTTTGCTTGGGAGCAGACAAAGCAGAAACCCAAATATCCAGCCAGCCATGCTGGAAGTGGGCTGTAGGCCTCCTGCCAGCACAAGCCACCAGTGGCTGTGCACTGACCTGGCGACAAGCCCTGCAGATGACAACCCAGGGATGCACCCAGCACCCTAGGCCTGCAGCATCTCCACAACTGCAGCCAGTGATGAGATGCTGCTGCAGGAGAGTGAACCGGCACTGAGGCTGAGATGCTGCAGCGAGGTGAAACAGCACCGGGGCTGGGATGCTGCTGCAGCTGGGAATGAACGGGCACTGGGGCCGGGATGCTGCTGCAGCTGGGAATGAACGGGCACTGGGGCCGGGATGCTGCTGCAGCTGGGAATGAANATCTCCACAACTGCAGCCAGTGATGAGATGCTGCTGCAGGAGAGTGAACCGGCACTGAGGCTGAGATGCTGCAGCGAGGTGAAACAGCACCGGGGCTGGGATGCTGCTGCAGCTGGGAATGAACGGGCACTGGGGCCGGGATGCTGCTGCAGCTGGGAATGAAGCGTCCCCGGGGCCGAGAAGCTGCCGGGTACCGCCCGCCGGTGCCGCAGGGAGGATCCCCGCCGCCGGGAAATGCTTGGGGCCCGCCGCCGAGAGGGGACCCACCGCGTACCGGCGCTGCCCGCAGGTCCGCCCGGAACCCTCACCCAGCACGAAGTAAGGCAGCTCCGTATTCTCCAGGTCATCCACCACCACCATCTCGCCGGGGAAATCGTTGCGTACGGAGAAGAGCAGCTTGGGCTCGGCGGCCGAGGGGCCGTGCATGATGCTGAGGTCGTTCTCCCGCAGGAAGGGCAGCGCCGACACCGTGATGCTCTTCAGCTTACACTCCATCTCCTTGGCCGCCGCCTCCGCCGCCGCCGCCTCGCCGGGGCTGCTACCCGCCACAGCCAAGCAGCAACCGGCGAGGAGGGTGCAAAGCTCGGCCAAAGCCATCTTGGAGCCCCGCGCCGAGCTCCCAGCGCCGGGCGGGCAGCGGCGGCGAGGGGCGGGGACGCGGCACCGGCACCTCCCCGTGCGGCTCGGAACGGATCGGATCGACACGGCTCGGCGAGGTTCGGCTTCCCTGGCCCCGCGCTTCTCCCCTTCCTCTGCTTCCCCCCCCACCCCTATCTATCCCTGGAAAACTGAGAGGGCTGAGGATCGGTGCTGGTGATGCCTGGCTCAGCCTGGCCCAGATGCCTTTGCTACTTTCTGCACCAAGAACGATTTCCAGGTACACCCACTCCCAGGTGAAATTACGGACCTCTGAAATCCCAGGAGAAGTCATGGACCTCCAGAGTCCCAGCAAAAGTCCCTAACCTCCAAAATCCCAGACCTCCAAAACCCCAGTAGAAGTCACAGACCTCCAAAATCTCAGAAATCGCAAACCCTTCAAAATTCCGGGAGAGGTCATGAATCTCCAAAGTCACAGGAGAAGTTACAGACCTCCAAAGCCCCAGAAGAAATCCCGGACCACCAAAAATCCCAGCAGAAGTCATGCACCTCCAAAATCCCAGAAGAAATCACAAAATTCCAAAGTTCCAAACCTCAAAAATCCTGGGAGAAATTACAGACCTCTAGAGCCACCAAGCCTGTGTGTTTTGAAAAACAGAGATACTGGAAGCACAAGGGCCAGCCTCAAACCTGCCAGTTCTTTTTGTGTTCCCTCTCTTTAAACTCAAAGCAGCACTGATGCCTTACCTGGCCACCAGACCTTCCTGGTTCTGCAGTCAAAATGTTCTGATAGGAAGTGTTCTCCTCTCCCAGTGTGTGGTAAAAGGCTCAGGCCCCATACCAGCAGGAATACATGGCTATGCCAGTTCAGTTTTCCCATGGACACTCCTGCTAACTGACATTCACAGAGCAGAGGGGTACAGAGGCATCATCACCACTCCCACCCCACCAACTCTGTTGGCTTCTTGTACCACACAGCTCCATCCCACCTGGCACCTCCAAAGAAAACCACACACAGCAGATACATTATGAGGAGCAGCTGAGGGAATTGAGGTTGTTTAGCCTGAAGAAAAGAAGGCTCAAGGGAGACCCTCTTCCTCTACAACTCCATGAAAGGAGGTTGGAGCTAGGTGGGGGTTGGTCTCTTATCCCAGGTAACAAGCAGTAGGATGAGAGGAAACAGCCTCTAGTTGTGCCATGGAAGGTTTAGTTTGGACACGGGGAAACATTTCTTCACTAAAAAAGTAGTTAAGCCCTGGAAGAAGCTTCCCAGCGAAGTGGTGGAGTCACAATCCCTGGAGGGGTTAAAAAACCACGTAGATCTGATGCTTAGGGTCAGGGTTTAGTGGTGACTTGGCAGTGTTATGTCAATGGTTGGACTCAATAATCTTAAGGATCTTTCCCAACCTTAATGATTCAATGATTCTATCTTACCTTAAAAAAACACCAACAACAAAACCATACAAAACAACAACATACACCAACAACAAAACCATACAAAACACAAACAAAAAACCATAAACAAACAAAACTCCAAAACAAACAAACAAAAAACCAAACCAACCATCATTGCTTTTGGGTTTTTTTCCAAGCTTTCCCCCTCATCTTGCAGCAGCTGCAGGGATTTCCCCAAATTCCTCCTCTACTGGTGCTAGCCATGAAGCTTCACATGCCCCAGAGTGGGCATCACAGCAGGACAATGCTGTGCCCCAAAAGCACTGAGTGGAAGAGTCATTGTGGGTGCTTTTCTCTAGACCTGTTCCAGGAGAATTTAAGCTATAAAAACCCTCCTAGTCACCCACAAAGTTTTGGGAAGGAAAAGCCATACTCACCTGAAATTATCCATTTTTCAACACCAGCCTCATTAACAATCAGAGCCAAGGAGTGAATTAAACAAAAAACAGTGAGGCTGTAGCACAGTGTGTTTCAGCCCCAATTGGCTGCAGCTGCTGGCATATAAAAAACCCCCCAAAACAAAAAACAACAAAACCCAGGAAAAATTAGCATTGGTGTTTTGTAGGACAGGGCATGGCTCTCCTTTGCAGGGGGGCACAGAGAAATCCCTTTGGGGGGTCTCCATCAGGCTCTTCTGCTGCTCTTCTGTCACCAGGGGACACGAACTCATTAAAATGAGTTTTGCTGGAAAAGAAAAAGTGCAATTGCATTATTCTGAAGGGGTCACCAAGAAGGTCCCTTCAGCCTCCCATTAGGAAACGGAGTGCAGCCCTGAGAGGGACACCCCGCTAATGCCTAACCCTCCAGGAACCAGGGGCTTGGTGGGAGGTGTGAGTAATGCAGATAGAGAACTAAAACATTCATAAAGGAAAGAGCAGGGAAAGGCAAACCCAATGTCAGTGGTGGTGTCCTCCTGCCAATTGCTGGGAATGTCCAATGTCTGATGTTGTTGCAGAGTTACAGAATGGTTTGGGTTGGAAGGGACCTTTCAAGGTCATCTAGACCAGCCCAACCCCCTGCAGTCAGCAGGGACATCTTCAACTAGAGCAAGTTGCTTAGAACCCCAAACAACCTGACCTGGAATGTTTCCAGGGATGGAGTACCTACCACCTCTCTAAGCAACCTGCGACAGTATTTCACTGCCCTCAGTGTAAAGCATTTATTCTATATAGTCTAAATCTCCCTCTTTTAGTTTAAAACCATCACCTTGTCCTGTCACAACAGGCCCGGCTACTCCCCATCTTTCTTATAGGCCCTTTAAGTAAAGACAGGTTGCAAGAAGGTCTCCGTGGAGAATCACAGAATTGTTTTGGTTGGAAGAGACATCTAAGATCATCAAGTCTAGCTGTTAACCTAACGCTGTCAGGTCACCACTGACCCATGTCCCTCAGCATCACATCTCCACATCTTTTAAACCTCTCCAAGGGATGGTGACTCCAGCACTTCCCTGAGCAGCCTCTTCCAGGCTTTGACAATGCAACATCCACATCCCGAATCCATTCATCATTTGCTGGTATTGATGGTAATTACAGGTATTTATTGGCCATTTGGCACAACCAGGATCCCTCTAAAGTCCGAATGGAGCCCGTGCCAGTGGCCCACGGGGACCTCGACCCGTCCGTGATACCGTGGGGGGGCCGCCCCGTGCTGTTCCGCGGGGACACACGGCTGTGGGAGCCGAGCAGAGAGATAGGGAAGGGTCGGCAATGCTTACACCCCTTCCTGAACCCTCCTCCCAAGCCGGACCCCCGTACCGCCCCACGCGTGTCTCTCTCGCCATGGCCCCGCCCCCGCCCCGCTCGCCACCGCCAATGGGTATGCGCGGGGAGGCCGACGGCGCCCTTGATTGGCTGTCGTCCCTGCATATATTATCGAGCAGCGGCGGCGGCGCTTGCGGAGCACGGTGGGACCCGGTGCGGGGCTGGCACTGGCAGTGGTACCGGTACCAGCAGCCCGGGCACGGGATGCTGTGGGAGCCGCCGGGGACCGCCTGCCCGCCTGGAGATGGGGCAGTGCGGGGCGCCCGGGAGACGGTGGCGGCGAGAAGGCAGTGCCCGGGGCCGCTGAGGCAGAGGGGAGCGGGACGGGACGGGGCAGAAAGGTGGCTGGTGCCCCGCCGGCGCTGAGCCTGAGGTAAGTCTGCGGGGTCGGGGGTGGTGATGGAGAGGGGCATCCCGCCAGTGGGTGGGATGGAGGTCAGGAAGGGGAAGGAGAAGGAGAGGTACGAGGGGGAACCGCGGCCGCGCACGGCGGAGATCCCCAGTACCGTCGTGCGCGACGGTGTAGACGTGGCTCGGCGGCATCCGGCTCACTCGGTGACCTTGGTCGAGTTGCTTCCCTGCCTTCCTGGCGAGGACGAGGGGTAGAGGAAGGCAATAAGCCCACCCCGGGTGAAAGCCACCCCCGGTGCCCAGGAGGCTGCGGCTGGCCCTGTGGAACCGGGTGCTGGCCGGCTATCGGGATAAACAAGATGCCCGGGAGGCTGGAAACCTGCTACTGCTTGTCGTCCGAGGGAGATGCCAGTGTGCCATGCTCTGGGACTGCAGGGACTGGAGGAAATGCCCCCGAAATGCCTCAGCACCTACTTTGCTGCCGGGCATGTACAGATCAACAGGAGACGTCTCCTCTCCCGGCTTCCCAGTGCCACCGGCTCTCCTTCCGGAGCCCCGAGGCTACGAGGGGGTGACCTGCCGGAAGATGCTCACTCACCTAGAATGATCCGTGGTGTTCCCAGCGCCGTGTCGGTGACCGCAGCTACCGGAGTAGCTCCGGGAGAGGAGGGTCCCCTCCTTCGGGGCTCAATTCCCTCCACTGAACACTCATTTTCCTTCAGTGCGAAAACAAAACTCTGGCTCTTTAAAGCCCCGCGCTGGAGAACATCAGCTCGCAGCATAGCGTTGTCCCCTTCTGTCCTACTGTCCCTTGTTTATGCGTCCCGCATGCCGCTGCCCTCTGGAGCAGGGCTCCCCTGTACCGGAGCTGCCCTGCCCCCCCCTGCGGGCCCAGGGCCGGTGAGGGTGAGCCTGGATGCTGCGGGGCCGGGGGGGACCTGCCGGCAGGTGTCAGTGTCACCTCTCTGTCGGCAGCCGGGAGGGTCTGTGCTAGCCCTGGAGATGTTGCAAGGAGTCCCTTGCACTTTTTTTCCAAAGAAGAACTGGCTTTAGGGGTGAGGGTTCTGTGAATTTCGAAACCTAGAGAGTAGCAAGGTAGTGATAAGGGGAGTGACCCCACTCCTAACACCCCAAATCTCCCTCTCTCTGTCCAGCACCAGCCACCCACTTCCTTGTTTACTCTGTGGCACTAAGGGTGAGCTACTGCCATGCATCACTGCCCACCCATGACACTTGTCACCTGTGTGAAGGGATGGGATTGAGCAGTCCTCACCTTGTGCTGCCTATGGCTCCTGCATGAGGATGGTACTTGGCTCACAGAGTCGGTCAGGGGGTGAAGAGCGAGCCATCCTCTCCAGGAAGGGGGCTGCAGGGATGTTCTTCCCCATCTCTTGTGTGCAGGGATGCTTTGGGGTTCTGGAGACATCTGCAGTGATGCTTTGAGCTGGGAGCTCAGCAAAAGCCAGGAAAAGCTGAGCTGCTGCTGTTGCTGTGCAGGGGGAAGTTGTATTCTGCACATTGCTCTTTCAAGAGGCTTTCTGCCTCTGGGTGTGAAAGTCTCGGGTGGGCAAAGCCAGAGGGCAGAACACATGGCGCTGGTGCAACACACTGCACGCAGCTGCTGTCTCCCCTGATGGCAGCTCAGGCTTCATCTCATTTGATGTCTTATGCAAAGCCCTAGCTCCCCCAAGTCCTGGGATTTTTCTGCTCTTTTTCCTTTACTTTTACCTTCAGGTGTCTTGCTCTGAAGGATCTGAAGATAAGCTAATAAAAGGAACTGGATTCATCAAGTCCTGTAGGTTTTTAAACCAATCTCATGAGCTGCGGGTTGAAGGCAGTGACTTTAAGTCACTTAGCAGTAGCAACTGAACAGGCTACAGGAGGTGGTTTGCAGAAGCCTGGTGAGAATCCTCTCAGAGGCACCATTGAGAACTGGCTCACAGCCACCATCGTGATCTTTCCCATCACCGCTTAAGCAGGGATGGCAGGCTCCAAGGTGGCTGTCCCCAGGCTCCCTGCCGGGAGCCACATCTCTGCAGGCTGGGTGCCAGGTGGCTGACAGCACCCTGTTGTGCCCACTTTGCCAGCGATTACCCTGCTGCTGTTGCTCAGGCAGTGCCTGGCTCACTCTCTTAATTACCCAAGCAGATCAATGAGGCCCTGGCTCTTCCTTGGGAGCACACGGATGTGAGCCCGCCAGCTGCAAACCACAACAGAGCTGGGAGGGCAGAGGAGGCAGGCAGGGAGAGGCAAGGCTGTGTGCAAGGAGGCTGGGTCCCACGAAGCTCCAAGAGAGGTTGGTGGCCTTGGAGCAAGTGATTGAGCATCTTGTAGGATTGAGCCCCTTGTGGTTGTCTGTGGTGGCAGGTGCAAGAGGCAAAGCAAGGTGAATTCACAGAGGCACGGCTCAGCCAAGTCAATGCTCTTCAGAAACTAAACTGCACTTAGCCTCTGCCCAGACTTTCTTAAGTGGCCTTAATTTGATAAAGCTTTCCCACATTTAATGAGAAGGTGACTCAGTTGCTAAGCTTAGCGTTCATTCCCACTCAAAGGTACCTGCAGGGAGCTCAAGACCCATCCCCATCACTTGCTGCTCCCACACAGATGTGCCTTTGCTCCTGCTGTGCCCCAGGGACCAGGCCCAATGGCTGGGCACATCTCCCAGCTGTTACCAACAGGTATCACTCTGTCTGGTACAGACATATGGTGCTCCTTTTGCTCCAGCTCAACATTTACAGGCAGTACAGCCAGAGTCCACTAGGAGTCCTGTGCCTACCCATAGCACCCAGCAAAGACCACCACAGCCTCTCTCCAGCAGACACCTCTCAGTTTATGTGTCTCTATATTCACTCCTGCAGCATGAAAGGGCAGAAATCAATGTTAATGTCCCTGAAAATTAGCTAACATCTTAATTATTGAACTTAGCCTGATGAGTGGTGGAGCACGTGGCTCTAGAGATGCTGTTGGCATGGAAGCAAGTAGAACCTCGGCATAACTCTACAGGATGTTACCATTACAGCTCCAAGGGCAGCAGAAAGGCTTGAGCTGCTCACTGGGTGCTCAAGCATCCTCATCCACACCTTGTACCATCCTGCCTCGGCCTCTCAAGCTGAGGACACCCACCACAGAAGCAATCCTGATGCCATCTCAGGGGTGGGAGATGACCCTAGAAATTACAACAAGCAATTTTTAAGATGAGTGACAGTCTGGGCCATGTGTTGGCTGTTACTGGAGGGACACTAGAGCAGGCAGCAGGGACACAGAGGGCTGCAACAAGATCAGGAAGGCCTGGCCAGGAAGGAGGGTTGTGATCCTGGGAAAGTTTGCCAAAAATATTTGCATTGGCACTCTTCTTCCTTTGCTTTAAGGTTTTTCTAGAAGGGGGAAGGAAAAACAAAATTAACAAGCTGGAAATTTTCCAACTTTTGTGATGCAAAATCCTAAATCAAAAAAAAAAAAAAAGAGCAGTCAGATGCTTCTTATCAACTCTTCATTCTTTTGGATCAAGGAAAAGTGATTAGAAAGTTATTTCCAGCTCTAGTAGTAAGGTCAAGGGGGATACTTGTTTCCAAAGAGCCTTGCCTTCTCCCTGACACCCCAGGAGGATGCTAGTGTGAGCAGGTGGAGATCCACCCCCATAAGTGTTGCCCCCCAGCAAAACCAGAGCCTCCCCCCCCAGTCTCCCCCTTCCTGAGCTGTGTGGAGCTCCATATAGTCATATGGACCTACAGCAATTTCTGCAGTTACTTATTTCATATAACCCCTGATCGATAAGAGCAAATAAATTAGCCCAGCTAATGATGGTGCAGGAAAGCTGCTCCTCAGGGATAAGCTCTGCACAGCCCATACAGGCTCTCCTGTCCACGGTGGCTTGCCTGTTCCTGCCTGACTTGAGGCTTTAAGTTTCTGTTGGCAAGGATGCTCGCGTGCGTCAGTGCCTGTCCCCAAGCAAGAGCCTGCCTCAGAGGTGCCAGCACTCACCAGGTAAATAAGAGCTCATTTAGCAAGGTTGGAAACTTTGCTGCTTTCAGGCATTCTCTGGATACCAGGAAGAGATCTTTGCTGAATTTGCACCAGCCAAGGGCTGGAAATAATTCTGACTAACATGAGGTGGCCACAAAGAAATGGCTTGTGTTCAGCCATGGATCTCAGAATAAGCTTCCCAGGCAGAGTAGGCTCAAATGGTTTCTAGCCCAAAAGGAAGAGGTGGTTCAAGGTGGCTCCATCCTTAATATCTCTCCCCACTATGGTCACCCAGAAGAAATTTGCTGCCTTGAGCTGGAGTGCTGGGAAGAGAGATGGGAGAGGGTAGCATGGGGAGCCTCTTTTGGTAAAGGCACATGGGGGTGGTAGCAAGGTCAGTGCTGGTGGGAAGCTGTTAGCATCCAGGAAGGGTTCCTGGAAGAGATATAGTGCTCCAAAATAAATCCCCTCTGTGCTTTAAGTTAAAGGAAGGATACTCCCATATCCTCCTGATTTACACCAAGAAATCCTTAGGGAGGGCAGCAGGGTGACAGGTGTGAGACCATCCATACCAGTCTGGGCTGGGGTGAAGGGGTGATGGATGAGGCCAGTCTCCCATAGCACTCATGGAAAAGCAGCCCCTTGGCTGTACTGAGCTAGGAGAGGGGAGAGCACCCAGCCCCAGCTTGGCTAGGGCAGGTCAGGAGTCACCACAGATGGTGATAGGGGATGAGATTGGCCACACCAAGCCCATTTGTGGTGCAACAGGCCATTTAAACTTTGCTGGCACAGCTGTATTTACTGCCACAGGCAGTGTTTCCATGAGCAGTGTTTAGAAAGATGCTGTTCAAAGAGAGCTTTTTGCCTCAGCTTCCCAGCTGAGAGCCAGGGTGCTGTTTACCTCCCTACTATATGGGAGAGGGACCAAGTCATGGAAGGTTTAGCCCATGGTCAGCATCTACACCATTCACAGGGCTTGCTGCCAGGCCCTGGCTCCCACCAGTCCTCCTGGGTACAGCTGCTTGTCCCATCTCCCCAGGTCACCCTGTACAGTGCAGCAACAGGGGGCCCAGCACTGCCAATTCCACCACTAAGCCACGTTGTCCCTCAGCACCACAACTTTTTCAAACCCTCCAGGGATGGTGACTCCACCACTGCCCTGGGCAGCCTCTTTCAGGCCTTGACAACCCTCCTTTCAACCTTTTTGGTGAAGAATTTAATTGCATCTATAGATATTCCTGGGGAGCAGAGCAAGGTGCCTGCCTGCTTCAGGCAGCCACTGCAGCCAAAGTGCCTCAACCATCACCCACATGTGGCAGCATGCAAGCAGCTCTACAAGCAGCTAGCATCAGGTCCTTGATGAACCAACACTCAAAATGCACAATGAGGAAACCATCCTGACATTTCTAGTCCCCCCCCCACTCCTTGGCCTCTTTGTTTGGGCCAGGATTTGGCCACATGATGGCCATGGGGCAACTCCACGTGCCAGGAGCAGGAGGCAACAACTGAGGTGTTATGTAGCTGCTTGCAGGGCTGGGAGAAACCAGGATGACACACAGAAAGAGCACATTGGGGGGGGGACAGAAAAACCCTGCCTGCCCTGCTTCCCCCAGCACCCTCCAGCTGGTGATGTGAAAATCTCAGCTTTTGTTTAAAATGAACAGGGCCCCAGCCTTGAGGGCTGAGTGAGAAGCTGTGAAAGCATAATCAAAGTGCACCCTTAAGGCTTTAAAAATAGAAGAGAGGGAGGAAAGCAAAATTATATATAAAGAAAAATAACAATACATGTTAAAGCATGATGATTCATCCAGCAAAGCCCCATTTAGGACAATATGGGGCTAGTGTGTATGCTTGTGTTTGGGCTCCAGGCCCACCCCAGCCACCTTCCCAGGATAAAAAGCCACCTCGCTGGAAGCAAGATATCTCACCCCAACTCTTTGCAGCACCCCATTTTCCACCTTCACTTGCAACTTCTGGCTCTGGCCCTGGGGCTGCTGCTCCCAGCAAAGCTCCATCTGTACTCCTGCAGATATTGCCACACTAGGCCATGAGAGCAGAAAGGGCTCAGCTTGAGAGAAATGCCAACTGCATTCAAAACACCACCAGCCTAGCAGTAGACATCCAACCATCCATTCAACATCTCAGCCACTAGTAGGACACAAAAAGTCTAACCTCAACCACATGTAGCTCAACCTATACGTGCAGAAGATCATTTTTTTCAGCTCCCTATGCTTATTACTTTTTAGCCTCCCCAAAACAAGCCACATATGCTCATGATGGACATCCTCAAAGCACAGGGCGCAGAGGCAGCCCACCAGTCTCTACCACACGGGCACCAAGCAGCAAGCTTGGCTCACCAAGCTGATACATGGCAGAGAAAGATGTCAAGAAAAAGCTAGAAATTTCTCAAACAGGCACTAACCAGGTTTCCATTTAGTATCACAGAATTTGGGGGGTTGGAAGGAGCCTTTAAATGCCATGTAGTCCAACCCCTCTGCAGTCAGCAGGAACGCCTTCAACTAGGTCAGGTTGCTCAGAGCCTAAAACAACCTGACCTGGAATAGTTACAGGGATAGGGTACCTATCACCTCTCTGGGCAACCTGGGCCAGTGTTTCACCACCCTCAGTGTAAAAAAAATAACTTCAACAGCAATCAACACCCCTAACCCCACAAACTCTGGCACAGATTGCCCAGGGAGGTGGTTGAGGCCCCATCCCTGGAGGCATTCAAGGTGAGGATTGCCAGGGCTCTGGGCAACCTGATCTAGTTGGGGATGTGCCTGCCCACTGCAGGGGGGTTGGACTAGATGACCTCCAGATGTCCCTTCCAACCCAAACCATTCTAGGATTCTATGAAACTCTTACCTCCTGCAGCACAACAAGTCTGTGGCTCACCCCAGAGCCTGGCTTCTCCTTCATCAGCATCTCAGCAACCACTGCAAAGCAAACCCCACCTTCCCTTAACTTGTAGTTACACCTGGTTTATATCCATACCAAATTGGCCTCACCTGGCACCTTGGCCAGAGTGGCCCCTCCATGCCTCTGGCCTCACGGGCTCCCCACTTTGCGCGGTGCCGTTGCAGGGCAGGGCTGTCCCAGAGGATCGCCGTGGGGCAAGAGAATGAAGAAGCCGGCCGGGCAGCAGCAGGATGGGGTGGCAGGACCTCCCACGCACTGACGGGCCCCCGCCGATGCTTCCCTGGCCGCTGGCCTTCCTGGCCCTGAGCGTGTGCTGTCGCTGGGGGCTGGCTGGCGGGGCAGGTGGCACAGTGCCCCAGCAGCATGCCGCCCCCTCGATGCCTTCCTCCTCATCCTCCTCCACCACCTCTTCCTCTGGCCGGGCACCCCTCGACTGGCTTCTCACCGACCGGGGACCCTTCTACCGAGCCCAGGAGTATATGGACTTCATGGAGCGCTACCGGCAGGGTTTCACCACCAGGTATAGGATCTACAGGTGAGAGGCCATGGGCCCGGAGAAGGAGTTGTAGTTTGGGGGACTGTGGGGAGCACAGCAGAGTGGGGATGGACCCACTCCCTTCACTTCACATAAGCAGACCCCTGTGCAGGGGAGAAGATTGGTGGGTAGGAGTAGGCAAGATGCTGCTTTCCAGGGAATGTAACAGCAGCCCCCTAAGATTCTCATAGCATGACCAGGATGGGCTTCTGGCAGGATTTGCCCCAAGCCAGGAGTGATTGGGTGTGCAGGTTGAGGTGGGCTCAGCCCTTACAGTAGTAGGCACAGAGGGATGCTCCTTTGTCCTTTAGCCCTGCATAAAGATGTCTCTATGCCAGATTCTGAGCCTGCCTGGACTGCCAGACAGCTGGGACTGGGATGCTGCTGGGGCTTGCAAAAAGCCACCCTAACTGACCCCCTGGCATGTCTCTAGTGCTGGCATCCCATAGACTGTGGCAGTGGGATGCTACATGCACATGGGCCAGTGCTGGAGGAAGTTTCTTGCCAGTGGAGAACAAGTTTCAGCAGCAGTGGTTTCCCACAGCCAGCGTGGGAAACCCATTCCACCACCTCCTGATGCTAATTGGGGCTGTCACCTCCTGCTAACGAGCTTTTTTCCCTTCCTTTCCTGGCTGGTGCCAAGCTCCAGGGGTTTCCAGCAGCAGAGCAAAGCCTAGCTGCTGCCTCCCTAGGGAGCTGACGTGGGTGCCTTGTTATGCAGCCCAGCACCCTCAGAGAGTTCCTCTCCCCATTCACATCCTTCCTATGCGCTGATGCTGCCATGCCCAGGGACCTGCATCCTCCAGGGATGCTGCTGGTGACGGTGGTGGGACAGGAAGGAGCAGCCGGAGGGACAGCAACCAGCTTGTGCCTCCTGTGAGGCAGAGAGCCTGCTAGGAGCCTTCAGGGCTTGCTTTGCCTGTGGGATGGGAAGGGCTTCTGCACCCTCAGCCCCACACACCCCATCACCTAGGGAGCATGCGTGCAAGGGGGGAAAGGCAGCATCCCCCTCTCCTTTGCACTCAGCTCCGTTCCTGGCCCCCACATCTCACTTTCTGGGCCCAAAAGTCATAATGGGAAGCAACTCAGCATCTGTGAAGCCCCTTGGCTGCTTTGCATCCCCCCACCCCTCCTTTCCCAACCAATCCTAATTAAACTGTCTGAAAGTGCTGTCTGGTTTTAATTAGCGCAAAATGACAAAGATTAGGCTGAAATCAGCCGCTGGTTGTTTACAGGGCCCTTTGGTTTTTTTTGGAGACACCAGCAGACTGGTGGCTCCCCACCAGCCCCACAGCTATGAGGGGACCCACCACCAACCCCACCACCTCCCAACACCTCCAGCTTTCTACAGAATGCTGTCAATACCTAAAACCATGAAACCTCCAGATGTTGGATTGTCACCTGGATCCCTAGGGATTGGGACAAAGGATCCAGCCCCTCGGGCTGGCAAAGGCTCTGGCCCTGCCCTGGGCTATGATTAGTGCCTGCCAGAGGTGCCTGATTAATCAATATCAGGCATCTCCACTGCTTGTAGTTCATTATCACCATTGATGGCTTAGGGAGGGATGATGCTTTCATCCTGGCTGGATTCATAGCTGGCAGAGAGTCCTTCATCTCTGCTATGGTGATTCAGGATGGCCCCAACAGGATTTTTTCCACCTGCTGAGTCCCTACCCTGAGGTGAAAACTGGGGAAAGCAGAGGGGATAGCATGCAGGTGTCGTGGCTGGACCAGCTTCAAACCTTCTTCCCATCACCCCTTTACTCCCACAGAGAGTTTGCTCGCTGGAAGGTGAATAATTTGGCCTTGGAGAGGAAAGACTTCTTCAGCCTGCCACTCCCCCTGGCCCCTGAATTCATCCGCAACATCCGTTTGCTGGGACGCCGACCCAGCCCCCAGCAGATCACCGACAGCCTCATCAAAAAGTATGGGACCCACTTCTTACTTGCTGCCACGCTGGGAGGTGAGTGCTGATGGGTGCTCACTCCACACTCACTCCCTGCTTGCTTCCCTTGCACAAGGCAGCATGCACTTTTCCATAGCAGGAGAAGTGTAGCCAAGAAGGGGAATGGGGGTGAGCCCAGCAGTCCCCCAAAAGTGTTGCATGTCCCCCCAGGAGAGGAGTCCCTGACCATTTTTGTGGACAAGCGCAAGCTGAGCCGGAGGGCAGAGCCAGCTGTGGGGGCTGGGAACAGCTCAGGGGTCTCGCTGGAGACCCTGCACCAGCTGGCAGCCTCCTACTTCATTGACCGGGAGAGCACTCTGCGTCGTCTCCACCACATCCAGATCGCCACAGCCGCCATCAAGGTAGGCAAGGGTGCAAGGGAGAGGGCAGTGCAGGCACACAGTGGCCCTGGGCCTTGCCACCAACCTCTCAAAGCTGGCCGAGAAGCAGCATCACACCCCGGGGAGGGGAGACAGAGGGGGAGAGCAGGCAAAGTTAGCACATCCGTATTATTCACAGGAAATTGGGAACACTAATGAAGGCACATTTTTCAGCAGGCTACAGGCAGGGCTGCTGCCTGTCAACAAGCCAATTAGCAGGCAATTAGTTCTCCTCTCCAAGCACGGCCTTGCTAAGGGGAGTGGGGCATGGCAAGTTGGGCTAGGGGTTATCTGCCACACTTTTGGTGGGGTGGCACATGCCCTGCATCCCTGACCACCTGTGGGTCCCCCACTCAGGTGACTGAAACACGGACGGGGCCGCTCGGCTGCAGCAACTATGACAACCTGGACTCGGTGAGCTCTGTGCTGGTGCAGAGCCCTGAGAACAAAGTGCAGCTTCAAGGTAGGATAGGGCTAGTGGGGATGTGGTGACAGCCGAGTGTCACCGTGGGATGCTTGCGGGTGTGCAGGGGAGGATGCTGGCTCGAGATGCAGCTTTTAATTTAAGGGCTGGGGAGGAAGGGGGATGAAAATAATCAAAGCTGAGCAGGATGAGGTTTTTGCTCGTCTGCCAAAAAGAGCCAAGATCGATGCAGAGCCCAGACAAGTGGCTCCACAGCAAATTGATATGATAATCGCACGAGAGTGGGAGCCCAGGGAGGGGGAAACCTTGCTCTCTCCGCCCCAGGCATTGTTTTTGAGGGGCTCTGTACGTGCCCTGACACCCTCGGGGATGCCTCCCACTCGCAGGGCTGCAGACAGTGCTCCCATCCTACCTACGGGAGAGATTTGTGTCAGCTGCCCTCAGCTACATCGCCTGCAGCTCCACTGGGGAGCTGGTGTGTCATCAGAGCGACTGCCGCTGCCAATGCCAACCCACCTTCCCCCTCTGCAACTGCCCTGAGGCTGACATCCAGGCGCTGGAGAACAGCCTGGCCCAGCTCCGGCGAGCCTGGGAGAGCCACCACAGCCAGTTTGAGGAGTCAGGTGAGGCTGGGGATACTCCACCAAATATCTCCTTCCCTACAACCCCTCCTTTGGGAGCAGCTCAGGCTGAATGGTGGGGCTTCAGGGCAGGAGCCAGGGAGGTCCTCGCACTGTGAAGACCTGAGTACCCAGGTGGAGGGAGGTTGCCTCCAGCCCTACCTGCACTACTTGCTTTCCTGTGTCTACTGATGCTTAGCTCTCTTTCCTCACAGAGGAGTTTCAGGCCCTGGTAAAGAGGCTCCCTGGGGACCGTTTCCTGAACAGGACAGCCATCTCTCACTTCTGGGCCATGGACCTGGACATCCAGCATCGCTACCAGCAGCTGGGCACCAGCCTGAAGCTGCTTTCCAGGAAAACTCACCGACTCATCCGGCGGCTCTTCAACCTCAGCAAACGCTGCTACCGGCAACCTCGCTTCAAACTGCCAAAGGAGAGGTAGGGTGCTAGGGTATCCCCATGCCACACGGGGGATATGGCTCAGAGCCCTGAGGAGGGCTCAGACCCATGGCCCCATCTCCCTGTGGCTGGGACTGGAAGAGCTCCTGCCTTGCTGAAGTGATGGCTGGGGGTAAGCAGGCAGCAAGGGCGCTTGTGTCACCCAGGGATGTGGCCCTGAGAGAGTGAGTCCAAGCCTGGAGGTAGAAAATCACAGAATCACATTTTAGGTTGGAAGGGACCTTTAAAGGTCATCTAGTCCAACTCCTCTTCAGTGAGCAGGGGATATCTTCAACTAGATCATGGGGAAAATATGAAAATGGGACTTGGTTCATGGGGGACTACCAAGTTGTGCTGAAAAATGATGAACACAAGGTGGGCAGCTCTTCCATCCCTAGGGAAAGTCACTCATCCCCCAAGAGATGCCACGTAAGCATCTCTCTTCCCATGTCTCTTTTCTGCCAGGTCCCTCCCTTACTGGTGGAGCCGTGCACAGTCACTCCTGTACTGCAGTGAGAGCACCGTGCCTGGGACTTTCCTGGAAGAAAACCACAGCTGCACATGTCCCTCTGACCAGCCCTCCTGCCAGGGGTCCATACCGTGTGCCTTGGGCGAGGGGCCAGCCTGCGCCAGCTGCGCCGAGGACAACAGCACCCGCTGCGGGACCTGCAACCACGGCTACGTGCTCACCCAGGGCTTCTGCCGCCCTGAGGTGGCTGACTCACTGGAGCACTACCTGGGGCTGGAGACAGACCTGCAGGACTTGGAGCTCAAGTACCTTCTGCAGAAACGGGACAGCCGCATCGAGGTGCACTCCATCTTCATCAGCAACGACATGCGCCTGGGGAGCTGGTTTGATCCCTCCTGGAGGAAACGCATGCTTTTGACCCTGAAGAGCAACAAGTACAAGCCTGGGTTGGTTCACGTGATGTTGGCCCTCTCCCTGCAGATCTGCCTCACCAAGAACAGCACGCTGGAACCCGTCATGGCCATCTATGTCAACCCCTTTGGGGGAAGCCACTCGGAGAGCTGGTTCATGCCTGTCAACGAGGGCAGCTTCCCAAACTGGGAGAGGACTAATGTAGATGCCTCTGCCCAGTGTCAAAACTGGACGCTCACCTTGGGCAACAAGTGGAAGACCTTCTTTGAAACGGTCCACGTCTACTTGCGGAGCCGCATCAAGTCTCTGGATGACAGCTCCAATGAGACAATCTATTATGAACCTTTGGAGATGACAGATCCCTCCAAGAACCTGGGGTACATGAAAATCAACAGCTTGCAAGTCTTTGGCTACAGCCTGCCCTTTGAACCAGATGCTATTCGTGACCTGATCCTTCAGCTGGACTACCCCTATACCCAGGGCTCCCAGGACTCGGCCATGCTCCAGCTGTTGGAGATCAGGGACCGGGTGAACAGGTTGTCACCCCCCGGCAAAACCCGCCTCGACCTCTTCACTTGCTTGCTCCGCCACAGGCTCAAGTTGGCCAACAACGAGGTGGCGAGGATCCAGTCCTCCTTGAGAGCCTTCAACGCCAAGCTGCCCAACACAGTAGAGCAAGAGATGGGCAAGCTGTGCAGCTAATGGCCAGGGCTGCTCAGATAGCAGAGTGAGGGGGTGGGAGAAAGGACTCATTGAGGCAAGGAGGGGGAAAATAACCACCTTAAAAAATTAAATCAAGGCCTTACCTTAGTGCTAACCACGTGCTTCCATGGTACACCCAGCGACTGGCCAAAGAGATGCAGGGCTTGAGCAGGCAGAAGCCACCACCGAGGCTATGGAGGAGGGATGGCTCACACAGCACAGACTGGCTCTAAGCGTGGGGATGAGGTCAGCATGACCACCCCATCCATGGCTGGGGCAGAGGGATGTGCCAATGGCCAGCAGGGTATGTGGCTCATCCAGAGGCAGCTGCTGGTCCTGCCGGAGCAGATACCCAACTCACCACGAGGATCCTCTTGTGGTGGTTTCCTTGGTGCCCCAACTTTTGTAGTCTTTTTAAGAGTGGTTTCTACCAGCACCTTCACTTTAGCATCCCCTGTGATCCTTCCTGCAGCTGTGCTCTCGCACACAGCATGGGGTGGGGGGGAACCACACTGTCAGCCCCCAGGTCCCAGCAGATCTCTGCTTGCTCTCTACAAACATCTTATATCTGCTGTGGTACCGAGGCATTGTCACCCTTTGTGTGGGAAGGGCCTAGCACTTGCCCCATGGACGCTGCCATCGTGGACACTGGTGGAGGTCTCTGGGCCACAACTCCTTAGAGAAAAAAAAACAAAAAGCAAACAAAAAGAAACCTAATATGAAAAAAAGAAAAAAAGGGGGGGGAAAGTTTTATTTATGTATTTATTTATTTGTTTTGTTTGGGAGGGTTTTTTTAAGCCTATTTATTTGGGGAGTGTCATTTCTTGTCAGTGGCTCCAGCCAAGAGACATCTTAGTATAATGTATCTGTTTAATATATTTTTTAAAAAATGCCCTTTTTTGAGCAAAAGAGCAATCAAAATCCACTGAGATTAAAAAAACAAACAAACAAACAGTTATTGTCATCTCTGGCCCTGGCTTTTCCCTTGCTGTGCAGCAGAAGGGGATGGCAAGGAGTCTCCTGCGCACGCCCTGCTGCCATGTCCCCTCCATGTCTCTGCAGCATCCTGCTCCTGGATTTTAGCCGAGTCTCCCAAAGAGGAAAAATGCCACCACATGGGCTAGCCATCTGTCTCCTGTCCATGTCTTCATTAAGTTGGAAGGACTGGGCTCTGAGGTAGCCCATTAAGAGCATCGAATGTGCCTAGAGGCAGGAAGGGATACTGCCCACACCTGGAGCTGGCAGCTCCTGCTAGCTCCCCACTCGAGCTCTCACCTGTGCTCCCAGCAAGATGCCTGCCGTAGATACTCCCTGAGCTGGTGGGAAGGACCTGCAAGGCATCAGCCACATTTCAGGTCCAGCCTCTTCTTGGTGCCATGTAAATATCCACCATGCCTCATGGTGAGCATTTCTGTGGCTTGATTGCCCAATGTGGCACATGCCACCTCTTTGGGCATGTCAGTCATGGTCCTTGGGAGCTTCACTTGATGGCCTTTAGCTCTGGTATGATTAAGGCTGAGGTATATCTGACTCTAGCCACCCTTTCCAGCCAGTTGCAATTGTCTAGACAGGTATGCCAGTCATCTCTGTGTCCTAGCCTTATCGCTTGGTTGCTCCATAGGTAGGCTGCTCAATACTTCTAGTATCCTCATTGACCTCCTCAAGGCCTTCTCACTGATCACTCACTTCAAAAAGGAAAAACACCAGGCACAACCCATCCTGGACACCTCCCTCTGTTATACCTAGTGCAGGCATCAAGGGCCAGTTGGTTTCCCCAGAGGCCAGCATCTCTACCAACCACACCACAGGGGATGCCCCACATCTCCAGTGCCTGCTCAGTGCAAGCCAGCATGAAGAGCTGGGCAGTGGGGACAGGCAAGTTGGCAGCTGATGGCTCTGGGGAGCCAGGCTCCCCTCCCTCCTTCCCTGCTGCTGCTGTGCTGAGTGCCTGACCAGAATATCAAGCAGTGGTGCTGCCTGGCTGTCGGCTGGAAACACAGACTATCCAGACAAGGAGAGCTCACTGCTTCGGCAGCTGCCCTGATTCCTTGGCTGAGGACAGGCTAGAGAGAGGAAAGAGCTGACCCCTCTGACCCTCAGCATCCCTCTGCAGCAGGCAGAAGGGCTGGGCAAGGTGCAGGGAAAAGGAGGTTGGGTGGGGAAGGAGGTAGAAAATAAGTGTATCGGTGTGCAGATCTGAGCCTGCTTCTTAATCTTCCCTGGCTGGCAAAACTTGCCTGCTTGGATGCCGCAAAAGCAGAGGTAACCCAAACTCATCCATCCTGCTTCTGTCATCTGCCTGTTCCCCTCTCTCCTCCATCCTCAGGTTGGACAGATAAAGAGATAAGTGGGAGGAAAATAACACCAGGAGAGATAAAGAGATAGGCAAGAGGAAAATAAAACGGAGATAGATAAACCACGCCTGCTATTTATATTCCCTGTCTAATCTATCAATCCATCAGGCTGGCTATTGTGGTTATAGCATCCCTCAATCTGTCACCTGGACTTCTCATTTCCATACATCTGTCTTCCTTTGCCCATGTCTTCTCCCTTGTCTCTTGAGTCCTAAAAGAGAAGAAAAAAAAAATATATCAGGCAATTAAACACACCAGGAGGAAACGAGAAGTCAAAGCCATCATCGTGGCTCCCTGGGGGAAGCCAGCAGACATCTGCCAGGGGTTGAGGAGGGTATAGGCTGAGGGCTCTTGAGCAGGCAGGGCTGCTAGCAGGCTTCCCAGCTAGGCCATTTTGGCTTCTGCTACCCCTCTTTCTGGACAGTCACATCATTTCTCCCCATCATCACACGGGCCATGCATCAAGCTAGCATTCCTCGGCTCCATCTTCTGTCTCCTTTGGACAGAGCATTTCCTGCCTTGCTTTTAATCACCCTTAACCAGTCACACATCCTAAATCTACCTGAACGTGAATGCAAGAGCTGTTGTGATATCTGGCAGCATCTCAGGGAACTTCTCTGCCTTGGTGTTAGCTCCAGAGGCAGACAGGTGATGTCATGCAAGTAAGAGTCCCATGTGTGGGGACAGAGGTGGGATGTCCTATCAACTCTTGGTATCCTCAGTGCTTGCCCCCCAGGCTGGTAGGCAGAGTGGAGCTTCCCCTCCCCACATCCACCCAGCAAAATATCATCACACATTGCCCAAAAGCAGCAAGCCTTGGCCAGGTTTCCCAGCCCAGCAGGGCAGCTCCTTGGCTAAATACCCCAATGGGTGATGCAGGGGTGAGGAGCAACACTGATGCTGAACACATCCCTGGCCACCAGTCCCCCATGCTGTGGGGCTGCACCACCTCTTAAACTGAGTGGGGGAAAAGACAGGAGTGGTTCTCTGAATTTTGCTGCTAAATTGCTGTATTTTGGGGGAGAACCACCTCCACCTTTTTAGCAGATAAGTGGGTGAGTTAAAGGAAGAGCAGCAGCAGTGTGTGTCCCCCTGGGAGGGGACTGCCAGGCTACATGTCAATCTCAGATGGAAGCAGCCAGGTCCTCCCAGCCCTGTTCAGCAATTAAGGTGCTCGATGGAGATGATTAAGAGGACAAGGTTAATAAGTGAAGGTCAGCATTTGATTACCTTGCAGTGCTTTCTCTTGCAAAGGACATCATCAACACCAGCAGGGCTGGCTGGAGGGTCACTGGCAGGATCTGGCCTCTGGATACAAAAAAAACCCCCAGGACTTTAGTGTCAAACCCATGAGGGTTTAAAAACTGGTGTGGTTGGGTTTATCCTTACCTGGGTTCTGGTTTGCAAGCTCCTGCATTTATACAACATTGTCTCCACCACCAAAGCCAGAAAAGCTGCCTCTTAAATAACAAGCTGAGCTCCTTGCTCGCTTGATTGCAGACACTCTGGTTCCCTCCAGACATGTTTATTTAGCAGCTTGGCCAGGGAAAAGGAAGCTGGGGAAAGGCCAGGCTATTTTAGCCCCAGCCCCAGCAGCAGGATGGGATTATCCCCAGTGCTCTCTCCTAGCATCCCTGCTCATGGCTCCCAGGTGTGGTTTGGTCCCACCTCCATCTCCCAGCCCTCATTGGCTACACTCAAACTAGAGAGCTCACAGCTCCAGCTCTCTGACCTACACTCTTTTTCCTCCCCTGTGTTTTCATCCCTTTTCCACAACACCAGCTGAGCCTCCAGCCCTGTGTGCCATGAAGTGGTGCCTTTGACCTCATGGCCAAGAGCATCTCTGCATCAGGCTGTGCCGAAACAGCACAGAGAGTTTTGCCCTGAAAAGCCAGCATAGAGAGAGGCTGCAGGGCTAAGTCTGCAACCCTGCTCCAGCCTGCCTCAGTTTCCCAGCTCCTAGCTCCCAGCTGATGGTATATCAGCTTGGGAGAAGAGCATGGGATGAACAGGGGTAGAAAGGAGGGCTACAAGGGCTCCAGGTAGCACATTTTGCTGGCAGATACTCTTTCTCCTTATGTGCAAACAGCACACAGGTGCAGATTTCACTTGACACTCACCCTGCGGTCTCAGCCCTCTTCATTTCAGCTGCAGGATGGGCGAGAGGAGGAAATCAGATGTTTTGCTAGGTTCATGTTCAGCCTTCATGCTGAACATTTTGCTCAGGGCTCCTCCAGCTTTGTTAGCTGTACACAGCCACGAAGGCAGCTCCCAACAGGGCTGTTTTGCTGTTTGACAGCATTTCTGGGGGAGGAAGGTGACAGCAAACTGCCTGCAGACCTCTCTGCCCTGCTACAGGGCTGCTCCAGCACCAGAGATGCTCCTAGGCACATGTGGGATCACCATTTACTCTCCTGACTAACGAAGCAACCTGTGGGATGTGATCCTTGGGAAACTAGAATCCCCAGGATGAGTAGTGCTGTAGCCTGGAGTTGCTCTGCCAACACAAGCCCAGGGAGACTTGTCATCATCCTCTTCCCACTCCAGGTTCATGGGTGGGGTGTTTCACCACCAGCTCCCCTTGCTTCGCCTGCCTCTCTGAAGCCCAGCAACATCTGCATATCCAAGAGGCAGGCTAAAACCTCACCATCTTTTTAGCCTCTTTTTTCCCCCCTTCTCCTGACAAGCTCAGAAGTACAGTCAAGGTGGCAAATTAGCACCAGAGCCTCTTTAATTGGCAGGCTCCTGCCTACTCCTGCTGTTTGGGCTGTCATCAGCTGCTTGGGCTGTCATCACACCAAACCAAAAGCAGTCACTTTCTCTCTCTTTTGGTCTGTTTTATCCTTTCGCCGATGCTGGGCTGGGTTTTTTTTCTCTGCTCCATCTCTCTGACATCTCTTTCAAAGCCATCAAGGGCTCTCATCCTCCCATGCCGTGCTCCCTGCAGTTCCCTCTCCAGAGAGGATTTACAGGGCCTGCAGTAAATGGCCACTTCTTAGGGAGCATGGGGGGACAATTAACAGGCACTTAAAATGATGATGACCTTGGCTTCTTCCTCCCTCCTGCTCAGCCTCCTGCTGCCACCTCTGAAAAAAGCTGGAGAGGCTGCAAGGGGCAAGCAGGCAGGGAGAGATTGTTGTCAGTCCAAGCATGCAGAAGTCTCAACAATCCTCCTTTGTCCCCTTCTAGGAGCTTAGTGAGGACCTGGGATGACTCAAGCTAGTGGTGACCTCAGGAGACTCCAGTCCCAGTTAGAATCACAGAATCACAGAACAGTTCCAGCTNCTCAGGTCCCTTCCTCCTTCACCACCACCACCATCTTCCTTAAGCAAGGATGGAAAAGCATAACCTCACCCAACCCCCAACCCCACTGCTTACACCAGCCCTTGACCTCCTTGAGTGCCCTCCCAGTAGCTCCTAGCTCTCAAGAACAACCTGAAGATCACTTTAGACACCATTGAATAAAATACCTTTAATGCCTTCCATTCTGCAAGTGGAGAAACTGGCAGGGGACTGGGGATGCCAACGACAAATTGTTTTCTCCTCCCTGATCCCAGGGCTGGGAGCTGCTGCTGCCAGCAGCAGTAGCCCCATCCATTAAATCCAGGTGCCCTGTTCCATGTTGCCAACACCACCAGCATAGATCAGCAGTGCAAGGGCCAGAGGCATGGCAGATTCATGACCAGGAGCCCAACTTACCTCATGGGATTGGACCCTGAACCACCCTGGGACAATGCTCCCAGGGAACCTCTTGCTTCTGCTCCTGATCTGGGGATTGAGACAGTTGGTGAATTTTGGAGGGATCTCCCTGGAAGGCAAAGCTCTATAAAAAAAAAAAACACAAAAACAAACCCAAACCCCACCAAACCAAAAGCAGACAAAGCCATGAGAGAGACCTTTTTGTTCCTACCACACATGCCAGGAGCAGAGCCTGACTGGATGGAAATAAAGGAGGAGAGAGATCAACCAAATTATTCTTCAAAGTGCTGTCCCAGCCTACAGGGAGCTTCTGCTCTGTATGAGGATCCACAAACCCTCCCCCAGCCAACCTGCCTCAAAATCAGTGGTGGTTACAACACCATTGCCACCTTCCAGTTTTTTTCCTTTAATAAGATTCCCTGAAATGGTTTCTCACCCAGTCCTTGCCCCTGCTATTATTGATTCACTCAGGAATTGAAAGAGAAAAGGTGCTCAAGGGCCTATTTCTCCACCTGTAGCCCATTTCATTGCTAGGACAGGCCATGCCACCAAGGATTTATCTATCTCCCATATTGTTTTCCCAAACTAGTTTCTATGGTTGTTTCACTGACATAACAGTAAAAACAAATATGGCATATAAACCCCTCCAAATAGTGTCCAGGGATATGAAATACCATAAATCCCAGGAGGCTACTGGGAGAAGAGCAACATTCAGATTGTGCCTGTTCCATCCAGGCTATCTCCTCACCAGCTGCAAATCAGGGGGCTCCCCTAAAGCCCATGAAACTCTGTTAAGAAGAGATTTCCTTCTCTCCTGAGCCTTGGAAGTGGCGTTGGGAGCAGTGCTCTCAGAAAGGCTCCTGGGGGAACAGAATCAGTGATTACCCAAATTAGTTTCTAATAGCTTTTATCTCCTAATTTCTGCTTTGTCAAGTACTAAAAGCCATTTATAATCAAGAGACCATGTGGAAAAACATTTCACATCCCAGCTGCCAAGAGCTCCCAGCCTGTCTCACTCTAGCAAAGTTAAGTTTTAATCTTAAACCCAGCTCTCCAGCTAAACCATCACCTGTGGTTGCGGTTTAGCAGAATGATAGGACAAATCCATGCATGAAGCTGTAGAAGCTGCATGTCCAATCTTGTTCCTCTCCAGCCCTTGCTGGATAAAGGTTCCACACACAGCCCCATTCCCATGTTGGCTCTGCTCTACATGGGACCAAAAGCTGCTAGCCAAGACTTGTGACACCCTCAGTCCTGCCTGTCCCTGAGGCTTCCCATCCAAACGAAGGCAGGATACTACCCTCTATGAGATGGGCACAAGCAACAGGTCCTCTATGGGCTGAGGTTGGATTGGACCTTTTCCACCCTAGGGCTACTTCCTTCCATTATCCAACAGCTCTGCCAAAATACTGCAACCCTTCATCCCTGCCTGCTTCAGCTTCTCAGTTTGTTTTATTCCTTTTCTTGCCCTTGCAGAGCCAGCCTTAGCCTTTTGACCACGTCAGGCCATGGCTTTCCCTGCTCAGTGGGAATTCCACCCCTACCTTGCTTCGATTCATATCAGCTGTTGCCCTGTGCCACACCATCACCCCTCTCTTAATCACCTGTTTGAACAGTTTAATAGGCTTCTAGTAAAATATTGCATTTCTAAAGCCCTGCTGTGAGGGAATAAATCCCCTCAGCATTCCTAGAAGGATGCATGTAACCCCTATATGGCATTGCCCATGGCCTTCCCTCCATGCCTGGGCTTCTTCTGCAGCAGCAGCAGCATCCTGGAGAGAGAAGAGAAATAAAATCTCACATCCAACCCAGAGGTTGTTGCCTGAGCAACAGCAGAAGTGGGTGCAGGGATTCAGGCAGCATAGCCAGAGGTGAGCTTCAGACACGATTGCTGGAGGGTTCAGGGCACCCTCTGGGAATAAAGCAGGAGTGAGGAAGGAATGGAGCTGTTGCAGCTTGAATCAATGGCTGCTTGGAGCTGGGGGAAGGCAGAGCAGGAGTTCAGTGGTTGTGGCATCTTGCAAGCAGCTGGGCTGCTGCAGGCTGGTGTTGGGTGAGCATGTTCCCAGTATCAGGGCAGATGTGGGACAAGCTCACTTAAAGAATGCTCTTGTCCAACGTGCTCTGGCCTCACTGTGTGCTCCTCCCTTCCTCTCCTGCTGGCTGCTAGAAAGGGACTGAGGTTTTTTTCTTTGCAGTTTAGCCATTACCCCAAGGCAGGATTGAGAATCAATGGCCCTATAGCAAACCCACTATGCCCAAAGAACCACTAAGTTCTCATCCCCACAACTGAGAGTTTGTTAGTCTGTCACAGAATCCTAGAATGTTAGGGGTTGGAAAGGACCTCTGGACATCATCTAGTCCAACCCCCTTGCCAGAGCAGGTTAACCTAGAGCAGGTTAACCTAGAGCAGGTTGCACAGGATGTCTAGGCTAGCTGGTCAGATATAAACCCTGTGTTGAGTTCCTACAGCTCAAACCAGCTCTGCAGTTAAGCTGCTGGCCTCTCAGAGATAACCAAGTGCTGTACTATGGTGGGACCATTGCTAGATGAAGTCTGTCTTTGTTAGGACATCAGTCCCTTAGTGACTATGCACAGGGCATCATTGCCGCTATATCCTTTTTATTCCACCCCTTCTCCTGCTCTCAGCGAGGCCCCAAGTCTGGTTATGGATTTATTTGCATTTTGCTGTTGGCTCAAACATCACTAAAGAGCTGCTGTGATGTCGGCTCAGGAGCCACAGGCTTGGGTGCCTGTGAGCTGTAAATTGACAGTTGTGCTGTGCACAAATCCATACACAGGGTTAATGGACACAGCCTCTGCTGGACGCTGTGCACCATGACAATCCCTGCCCCCAGGGATGTGACAGGCTGGGATCCCTAGGGATGCTCAGCATCCTTCTGGAGCAAAACCCTGCAAAGGCTTTCTGCAAGCCATCAGTGCCCACAGAAAGTCAGGGACTGCTACAGCATCCATATCATCTCCTCATCACAGAGAGATAAGATGCTGGGATGGGATCTGGTGCTGTGGGTGCTTTCCAAGAGGTTGCTCCTAACCACGAGAGATTTAGCTGCTAGAGTGGGTGTAAGTAAGGTCACAAACCAAAATATATCCAGACACATACAGTACATAAAACTACAGTCTGTTTCCAATCTAATTGGTAATAAATGTAAATGTTTAGTTATGCCTGGCTTGGGAGCCATGAAAAACACATCTGGCTGGCTGGTTTTCCTGCCTACCATCTGTAGCCAAAAGGGAAAGCACAAGGTGTGTGTGTACATACCTGAGGAAGGTGATAGTGGGAGAAGAGGGAGCAGGAATGGAGGAAGATTGCTGGAGCAGGGTAGGTTGGTGCTGGAAAATGATTTCTGGCCAGAGCTTTCTCCCCCAGGTTCCATGTTTTCTCAGTCCTCAGTTCCCTCCCATGTAATACAACCTGAAGAGGAAAGGCCCATCAGCTTTCCTGTGTGCATAAGGGTCAGGGGAAAACAAAGCCAGTAAGCCTCTGGAAGTTTTCTCCTGGCCATTAAGTACCATGAACAAGAAGCCCTGATCTGATCCAAGCTAAAGTGGTGTCTATGCATCCCTCCATCCAACACAAAAAGCTATGACTGAAACAGTCAGACCACAGCTAGCAAGGAGGTGATGGATGCTGTTTCCCCCTCTGCTCCTATCCTAGAGCCATCCTCAGGTCCATAATACTTGACCATCCCAACCAGTTAAAGACTGGGAGGAAATCATTGATCCAAGGAAGAAAACACAGACCTTTCTCAGCACAGAATACTTTCTAGACCCCAGGTCTCCAGGGGCTGGGGAAAGTGGGAGAGTCAAAAAGATAACACACAGACAAAATCAGGTTTGCAGCAGACCTAAGCATGAGCGGAGGTGTAGACTGCCCACAAGATCTGTAGTTTCCAACCCTCACCCAGCAGCAGCTCCAGCTCCAGCCCCACAGCAATGTCCCCATCACTGTCCCCACACCTGGCCCAGCCCAGCTGGTGCCATGAGAGCCCAGCAGCCTTGCTCCTCCTGTGCCCACCTGGTTCACTCTTATTCTGACAGCACCACCTCTTACTTTGAAGCAGGTTTTTCTTGCAGAATGAGCCTCTGTTTCTAGACCATCCCCAAAGAGGCAGCGAGTACTCGCTCTCCTCCCTCCCTCTGCCTTGATCAAGGCTGAAGGCTGCAATCCAAGCACATTGATCAAAGCAGCTTCTTCGGGAGAGATTTACTGGCGAGGAAAAGCAACAGTTGTTGAGGAGCTTGGTCCAAGGGGCCAGTGGTTCCTTGCCAGGAACGAGATGGTAGCTGCAGCTTGGAGCTGCAAAGGACTTGAGGGTGCCCAGGGCAACAAAGCAAAGGGATTTCCACCAACTGGTGAGGTTGTAGGATGCTGTAGGCGAGAGGGATGCTGCCTGCTACTGAAAGGTTTGGGAAGAGCAGCATCCAGGTGTCCTACTTCTGAGCTCTCCTAGGGAAATATAGAGTTTTACACAGGACCAGGACAGAGATCAATAGCACCTGGACACAGTGTGCCATACCCAAGGTTTTTTGCCTTGAGACAAAAGCTTCCTTTTCCTAGAGGATAGCCTTAAAGCAGCCCAGGCTCCACAGAACCCCTTGAAGAGCAGCAGGCTGGCAAGCCTCAACAGCAGCCCCTTGGCTCAGTGCTGAGCAATGGGGCTAGGTGCCAACTATTCATGCCAAGGCTAAAGCAGAGAGACCAGGCAGCCAGATGGCATCCTCCCACAAAAATCACCACCAAGACTCAAAGCAGCTCATCTGCAACTGAGGGCTGAAGCTGAGCCTAGTGGTTGCCCAGAGGTGGGGACATGCTGCTGCCCAGGTGGGGTGGGGGCAGTGGGAACTGGGGTAAAGCCATCTGCATGGATACACAGGTACAGAGCTGATGCTATTGCTGGTGTTTCTCAAGAGAATCCAGAGTTTGGCTAGCTTCATGTTTAAGTGCAAGCCATGACCTTACATCTGGCCTGCCACTGCCCAGCACAAGCTGCCTGAGAAAGGGAGTGATAAAAAGGGGTAAAGGTGGGGAAGGGGCAGTGGTGGGAGGAGAAAGCTCTTGGGTGGCAGGCAGAGGACAGGGTTCTTGCCATTGGTGATGACCAGACAACCCAACACCAGGACACAATCCCTCATAGAATCCTTAGAATTGTTCATGTTGGAAGAGACCTTTAAGACCATCAAGTCCAACCACTAACCCACCGCTGTCAAGTCCACCACTAAACCATGTCCCTCAGCACCATATCTACACAGCTTTTCAATCCCTCCAGGGATGGTGACTTCACTATTTTCCCAGGCAGCCTCTTCCAGGACTTGAGAAGCCTTTCATGGAAGAAAGCTTTCCTAGTATCCAACAAAAACCTCCCCTAGCACATCTTGAGGCTGTTTCCTCTTGTCCCCTCACTTGTTACCTGGGAGAAGGGACCAACTCCACTTGGCTCCAACCTCCTTTCAGG
This sequence comes from Bucco capensis, assembly GCA_013396975.1. NCBI lineage: Eukaryota > Metazoa > Chordata > Aves > Piciformes > Bucconidae > Bucco > Bucco capensis. The sequence continues at coordinate 215,974 of VWZO01005924.1, forward strand.
GAGTTGTAGAGAGCAAGAAGGTATCCCCCTGAGTCTCCTTTTCCTCAGGCTAACCAACTCCAGTTCCCTCAGGCCTCTCTTCATAATACCTGTGCTCTAGACCCTTCACCAGCTTTGTTACTCTTTTTGGACATGCTCCAGCACCTCTAAATCCTTCTTGGACTAAACTGCCCAAAATTGAACCCAATATTTGAGGTGTGGCCTCACCAGTATAGGGGGACAATCACTGCCCTAGTCCTGTTGGTCACACCTCTAGACAGGCTGAGACCTGGGGACACTCAGCTTGGTCACCCCTGCCAAGTTGTCTGAGGAGGGCCACACTGCCTTATTCCCAGGTGGAGTTGATCCCTGCTAGCTCCAGCTCCCAGAGCTGGTGAGTCAAGATCTCCAAGGTCACACCATTAGCTTGTGAAACTCCCCAGCTACCTCCAAGAGATTTACACAAGCCCCAAGATCATAGAATCCTAGAATGGTTTGGGTTGGAAGGGACCTCTGGAGGTCATCTAGTCCAACCTCCTGCAGTGGGCAGGGACATCCCCAACTAGATCAGCTTGCCCAGAGCCCTGGCAAGCCTCACCTTGAATGCCTCCAGGGATGGGAACTCAACCACCTCCCTGGGCAACCTGTGCCAGTGTTCCACCACCCTCGTGGGGAGGAACTTCTTTCTAACATCCAGTCTAAATCTACTCTTCTCCAATTTAAAACCATTGCCCCTTGTCCTTTCACTGCAGGCCTTTGCAAACAGGCCCTCTCCAGCCTTCTTGGAAGTTCCCTTTAGGTCCTGGAAGGTCACTAGTAGCTCCCCCCGAAGATGCATCCATGGAAAGGGTCAGCTATGCCTGGTGTGGGAGGAAAGGCCAGCAGTGACATTTGCATGCTGCTCCTGGCAGCCTCTAAGCAGCTGCTGCAGCTGCCTTTGAGCATTTTTTTTTTTATCTAATTCAAGGAAAATGAGATGTTCAAGTGAATGAAGATAATTTAATAATGAATAGCTTCAACTTATCGGAGAAGCTCTCCATCCCTGCCTGACAGTCACTGCCTCTAAGTGCAGTTTAATAAGGGAATCACCATCACTCAGCCCTGTGGTAAGAAATCAACACTTTGCTACCCAGGGAAAAGGCTCTGCCTCTTTCTCAAAGCAGAAGCTGTTTCTCAAGCACCCTAAACTCTGTTGGTCTTTAAAAGGGGGAAAAAAAAAAGTGAGGGAAAAGAAAGCAACCAGCAAAGCAGCCCATCTTTAGAGGCAAAATGTAATTAAAATGAAAAGCCAGCTTGAAGGAGGCTGTAAGTCATCAGAAGCAGCAGCCAAAGCTGCAAGCAAAAATGATGTTGGCTGAGCCTGCAAGTGAGGACACAGGAGGTCCCAAGACTGCAGTGAACCTGGAGGGCTCTCAGCAAGACATTTCAATGCATCAAGGTGCTGTTTGCTGCCAGCCAGGACTGGGATGGCTTCACCACATGCCATCATCCCAGGGGGATAGGATGCCCAGGACAAAATGAGCCCTCTCCTTTTCTGGGACAAGACATCATTGCTCAGCCACCCTGGTCACTCCTGTGGTGGCTGTGCCAGCCCCAAGGGGTATGCTCCCAGTCTTTGACATAGCAGAGCTGTTTCCACCCAAAGTCATTCTGTCTATTCCAGCAAGGATGGAAAACACCCACAGAACATCCTTGGTAGGGATTGATCAAGCCAGGAAGCACCACTGCAATGCTCACTGGGGGCTATGCAGAGGTCCCAACAATCCAAATTCCACTGCCTACAGACAGCTGTCATCCATGCTGTGGAAACAGCACCAGCAAGTTATTTCTTCCAGCCATGAATGTACATCTCACCAAGCATTGATCCAGGCAGCAAAGGGCAGCATCCTACCTGCTGCTGCCTGCTCCCGTGCAGGCAGAGGGAGGGCTCAATGTGGGGGATGCCAGGCCCTGTGGATTCCTCCTGACACCTGCCAGCACTAGGTGCTTAATTATTAATTGCATTTCCAGTAGCAATTGTTGCTCGTGCCGATGGACTCGGACTAGACATCAGAAGGAATTAGCAGAACTCTCTGCTGCTTTTTGGTTGGTATCTGCTTAACGCTCCACTCACGTCCTCCTTGGGTCGTTGCAGAGGAAAAGAGGAACCTGCTTTTAACATCTCCTCAGCTTGTAGACTTCCATTTGCAGGGAATCTTGTGCATGGTGGCCACGGGCAGCAATGCTGCCACAGACTGTGGGCCAGCCCTGCCATGGTGCTGGCATTGTCCCCCTCCTGAGGCTGTGTGCCACACATGGAGCAGCAGGTGTGTGGCAACAGCTGCTGTGCATCCATGTGCCACTGCTGATGGCCAGCCTTTGGAGGCAATGGGGTCTTAGCCAGGTCTCCTGGACAAGCAAAGCCAAGATCAGGAGTGGTGGGAGCTGCCGTGGAGGCAGCCCCAAGGCTGGGCCTGAGCAGAGCTATTTCAGGGCCAAGTGTCTACTCTGCCACAGCTCAGGTGTTCCACCAAATTAATTCTTATCATAACCAAAGTAACTGGTCAGTGGAACCCAAACTGGCTTTCCCTGGTCATTGAGACCATTTCACAGTGAGAGCAATTTGGGGAGCTTATTTTCCACTTCATTGCATGCCCTGTTACTGCAAATGAATGTATTCCTTGGTTGGTGTGATGGAAAATACAGCTGTAAATGCTTTCTGCTTCATTTGGGTAAGGAGCTCCAGATAGGACTACATATAAAGAGAATTTAAATGCTCTACTTCATTAAAAAAGTTGTTTCCCATTCTCTTTCTTCCTGAAAACACAGGGCTGCTAGCAGAGAGAGCAAAAGAAGGATTAAATTTTACATCAGTGTCATGCTAACCCAGCTGATCACTCCCCAGCCATGACTGATGGTAGATGTCTGCCAGCAGCTTGCTCTCCAGAGGTTCAGAGGGGTGGGAAGCTAAAGGCAGAGGACAAGATGTCCAACCCTGGAGCCTGGGACCCTGGCATGTCTATCTCTTTACCTCTGTGTCAATGTACATAATCACCTTCAGCTGGTGGTTCAGGCAGCAGGACATATTAGCAAAGGCATGAAGCCCCAAAACCTTTCTTTCAGGTGTGCTGGGGCCCACTCAGAGGTTCCTAGAGACATGTGTCACCATGATGGGGTCAGAGATCATTACCTGCTGCACAGCCACCAGCATCAGAGAGGTTTGAGGACCTGGAATGTGGTCTGAGTGCCCTCTAAATGATCTTGATGACCACCTAGCCAGCTGCATCCAAGAATCAATTACTAGCTCATTTTCTTCTGCTGTAGACCAGAGAGACTTTAGGTATGCAGCACTTCATATTGACCTTGAGTGAAGAGCTACCTTAACCCACAGCCATAAGGAACTCTCCTGGCTTGTTGTCATTCCTGGTTTACCCTCTCCAGGAGGGCAATAAACCCCCTGGCCACTGTCTCATATCCTGATCCAGTTCCCGGCAAGGAGACAAGGATCCTTATTGACATCATGGGATCATGACCACGCTCTGACATCAGCTCCAAAACAGCAAAAGAGTAAAACCCAGCCTTGGTAGAGAATACTGCTTTGAACAAGCACATCATAGCTTCTGGAAGAAGGCAGAATTCAAGGTGAGGCTTGCCAGGGCTCTGGGCAACCTGATCTAGTTGGGGATGTCCCTGCCCAGTGCAGGGGGGTTGGACTAGATGACCTCCAGAGGTCCCTTTCAACCCAAACCATTCTAGGATTCTATGATTTTCAAAAGGAGGGGTCCAGCCAGGTTGGGTTGCCATGTCCTCCTGGAGCTCCTTCTTAATGTTCAAGAGTTCCAATCTCCTCTGTGTAGCTACCAAATACTACCAGTTCCATCCCCTCCACCTGTGTTCAGGAGTGGTGGAATCCATCTCCAAGCTACCCAAGCAGACTCCCTGATATCTCATTAAGGCCAAAGCAGAAGGAGAATGCTTCCTTCTCCAGCTTGGCCTGGCAACCAAAGTCACCAAGAGCAATCTCGTTTCATGCAAAATCTGAACAGATTTCTTGGCTAGAGGTAAATCACAGTATCACAGTACTGTCAGGGGTTGCAAGAGACCTAGAAAGATCATCTAGTTCAACGCCCCTGCCAGAGCAGGATTACCTAGACCAGCTCACACAGCAATGTGTCCAGGCAGCTCTGCAATGTCTCCAGACAAGGAGACTCCACAGCCTCCTGGGCAGCCTGGGCCAGTGCTCTGGCACCTGCACTGGGAAGAAGTTCCTCCTCGTGTTAATACTAAACCTCCTGTGNTCTAGCCTGTCCAGGTCACTCTGGATGGCAGCACAGCTCCTGGTGTGCCAGCCACTCCTCCAAGCTTGGGATCATCCACAAACTTGCTGAGGGAACACTCTACCCCTTCATCCAGATCATTGATGAATATATTGAACAGTCCTGGCCCCAGCACTGACCCCTGGGGCACACCACTAGTCACAGGCCTCCGGTTAGACTCTGTTCCACCAACCACAACTCTCTGGGCTCTGTCTTTCAACCAATTCCCAATCCATTGGGAAAAGGGCCATTGCAGTCCAGGGAAACACCTCAACAAGTCTTCAGAGCCTTTAGCCTTACCAATCCCATTGGAACAGGATGTCAGGTTGTGCTCTGCTCTTACTCAATAGCAGCAAAGCGAGGGGAAGCTTTTGTCTCTGCTCAATCCAGTTATAACCCAAGAAACAATACATTCTAGGCTCATGGGGCTTACAGATAAAGAGATCATCTCAGTAGGGCTGTGGCAGAGTGGGGTGGGATGGGCAATAAGCTTACGTCTGAGTGGAGGATAAACAAAGCTCACTTGACTCCTAAAATAACTACCTTTTGCAATTTTGCTAAATTTTAAATTGCAGCTTTTCCTTCCCCAAAGATTTCAGTAGAATCAATAGGAGTGAGCACCAGATAACATGTAAGCTTCACAGAAACAACTGTAGTTAATGCAGCCTTAGATAGGAGCAAAGGGACATCCATGACTGTCTCTTACCTCCAGCACAGGAGCTTGGCAAACCAGCTACTTTTCACAGATCAGACAAATAGGAGGGACCTGGATCCAACAATGCCATGGATATGAAGAGTGAGCTACAGCAATCTCATTTCTAAGATTTCTCTCTCCTCCCTCTTCCTCTGAGCATGAAGCTTCCATTACTCAGTTTGCCAGCAGAACTCAAGGCACTTTATGAAGCTGTTAACCAGCAACAACTCTGTCTCCAAGGCATGGGGACAACCTAGATATGCAAGGGAGGGGCAGGGAATTTCCCACCCATCATCCAGCCCAACAGAGGCCAGGAGGGTCCTCCACCAGAAAGCAGATACCAGAGAGGTTTCCAACCTCCACACAGCCCTATGCCTTCTCCCTTTTCAGGCCATCTTAGTGGAGAAGCTGGAAGACCTCTGGGGTGGCCTGGGAACAGTGTTCTGATCAGGACTAGCATAATGGCAAAAAGCAGTGACAAAACTTCCCTGAGGAGCCAGCACAGGTCACACATACTCAGCACATTACCCAGCTGAGATTACACCATCCACTAAGCCACAACTCTTCCCTTGCATCTACTATTGCCTAAATAGCTGCTGTGAACAGTTACCATCCAAAATCTGAATCAAGGAAAAATGTGATATACTTATTACCTTAATGGCATTTCAAGACTATCACCACCAGCTGGAAGTAAAACTTCTGTTGAGTGTGTTTAATAAGCATATCATCTAATATAATACTGGCACAGAAGGGCAGGGTGGCTTTAGGAAGGATTACAGTAGCTTGGCAGCTTTGCATAGCTTTACTTGGGATCTTTCGCATGCAACAGATAAAGCAGGATGAGCCCACAGTAGCTGAAAACCCAGCAGCAACCTGTAATGCTACCTCCCATCTTTTGTTAAGTAGGAGATTACAAGCTTACCTCACACACAGAAACCAAGTGGCACTGGATCAGTGCTCTGGTTGCTTCCATTCATTCCCTCCACAATGATGGCAATCAGCAGGGTCTCCCCTTTTATGGTCACTGTGTCCTGGTTTGGGTTGTGACCCTAAACTGACCAACAAGCTATTCCATTCCACAGACATCGCATTCGGTATAAAACTGAGGGTCTGTCCCTGAAACTATCTCAGCAAGCTTGGGCCTTGGGGTTTCTCACATAAAGCCTAAGACCCAAGCAAGGCAGGTGCTTGATAAAGTTATTTAGCATCTAATTACAGATGTTTAAGCCTCCACCCTCCCTGAAGGTTGAGCACCTGAGCCATCCAGGAGTGGTGGACTGGTAACTCTCCTTGTGAGGACCAGAAGCTCAGCTCTGCTGCTGCAGGACTCTGTCTATTTTGCCTTCAGTCTTGACCCAAGAGCAACCCTTCTTGTGAGAGTGCATTTACAGGACTCTGTTCTGCCTTCAATCTCAATCTAAGAGTTCCTGAATCCAGCTCCAGGATCCAGCCCCTCAGTCTGATTCCTGTCTGCTACTGAGCCCTTCTGCTACAGTATCAGTGGTGATGGAGACATAGTTGCTACCAAGGGGAGGTTGGGTTTGGTATTGGTTTTGTATATATATTTCATTTTGTTGTTCTTATTTTCATTAAAGTAGTTTAAGTTTTCATTTCCAATTTCCAGTCTCTCTGTTAATTCCATTTTTCCTTCCTGGAGTAGAGGAAAAGGGGGTAAATAGAGCATATCTGTCACAGCATTAGTGGTCAGCCCAGCCCTAAACCTTGACACACTGGTAGGTCACTCTTTCCCAAATGGCCAGCTAAGACCTGATAAGTCATGACACCAATGCACCTCTCTCCATCAGGCCCTGGTGGGTTCCAGACTTGCCTGGGTAAAGCACCATGAGCAGCAGATCCAGCCTCCTTGACAACACTTCTCCCACCCTTGCCCCTGCTTTACATGGAAGTGGGTCCCAGAGGGACCTGGAACTGGGTTCACTGGACTCAGGGGATCTCAGCTCCATGTGCATCAGCTCTGCACATCATGGTGAGTCCTTATTCCCTCTTCACCTCATGTCTTGCCTAGCCCAGTAGCTCTGACCAAATGGCTTGCACCCCAGAAGCAAACAAGGCACCTCAAGGCTTGTGCTTCTCTCCAGCGTGAGTTACTGCCAGGGGAGCTGTGGGTAAGGAGTCACTGGGGATTTTGAGCTAGCCCTGCTGGTTAACACTCCCAAGGGGATATAAATCAAAGCAAAGGGAAGGGGAGTGATGGCACAACAGCTCAAGGGATATATTGCATGTGTCTAACCCTTCAAACTCCCTGCTACAAGGCACCAGGAATGTTAAGTGGGGTTTTTTTTCAGGTTTATATACCTTCCTAAGCCTAACAGAGATCCAAAATTATTTGTTATGAAGGGCTAAAAAAGAGGTAAGAGCTCTGCAAGAGAAAGAAGTATATCTCAAATCCCAGTGTGGTTATCCAATGCCCTGGTGAGGGGCATTAGAGCACAAAGCTTGGTTATCCAAACTCTTGGTGAAGGGTCTGGAGCACGAGTCTTGTAAGGAGCAGCTGAAAGAACTGGGATTACTTAGGAGAAAAGGGGGCTCAGGGGAGACTTCCTTGCTCCCTACAACTCCCTGAAAGGATGGAGCCAGGGAGGGGTTGTTCTCTTCTCCCAAATAACAAGTGATAAGACAAGAAGAAACGGCCTCAGGTTGTGCCCGGAGAGATTTATGTTGGATATTAGGAAAAATGTCTTCCCTGGAAGGGTTATCAAGCCCTGGAACTGTCCAGGCAAGTGGAGTCATCATTCCTGGAAGGATTGAAAAGGCATGTAGATATGATGCTGAGGGTTTAGTGGTGATTTGGCAATGCTAGACTGACAGTTGGACTGGAGCTTAAAGGTCTTTTCCAACCTATACTATGCTATGATTCTATGCAGAAGGTGTCTGTCAGCAAGTAAGGCCCCAGCCTTTCCTCCTCTCTAGCTAGCTGGACCTTAGGTAATGTCCTATATAAAGCACTTGCATCTGCAGGCTGCCCCAGTAAGCATCTCAGAAATACTGCCTCACTGCCTAATATATGCATTGGGCTTTGCTCAGCTTTTGAATCACTGAGTTGCCTTGTTGTTAATTAATGCATGGCTAAAATTATGTTCGGGGGCTACTAAGGTTTATTGGGTAGAAAATTATTTCAAATACAGAGAGCAGGCAGTAAAGGTTGGAAATATGTTTTCAAGTATAAAGCTAATTGCTGCAGGGAGTCCCTGTGGGATCCATTTGGAGCCCTTGCTTTTTTATTTCCTTCCTCTGTTAATGACCCAGCCAAGGTTTGTAAAACAGTAAATGCACAACTGCATGCTCATGGTGTGACATCCTGCATGCTCATGGTGTGACATCCTGCATGCTCATGGTGTGACATCCTGCATGCCAGCAGCCAGCATGAGGTGGGCTCTGCTATGTCTCCACAGTGGTGTCCAGAGTGTTTCTCAGCTCTGCACCCTGTTGCAGCAAACCAGGACAGTCTGGAAATGTGGTGACCATAGAATCATCATAGAATGGTTTGGGTTGGAAGGCACCTCTGGATGTCGACATCCCCAATTAGAGGAGGTTGCCCAGGGCCCTGGCAAGCCTCACCTGGAATGCCTCCAGGGATGGGAACTCAACCACCTCCCTGGGCAACCTGTGCCAGTGTTCCACCACCCTCGTGGGGAGGAACTGCTTTCTAATGTCCAGTTTAAATCTACTCCTCTCCAATTTCAAACCATTGCCCCTTGTCCTTTCACTGCAGGCCTTTGCAAACAGGCCCTCTGCAGCCTTCTTGGAAGTTCCCTTTAGGTACTGGAAGGTCACTAGTAGGTCCCCCTGAAGTCTTCTCTTCTCCAAGCTGAACAATCCCAGCTCCCTCAGCCTGTCCTCAGAGCAGAGGTGTTGCAGCCCCTGATCATTCTCGTGAGTCCCACATAGGTCCCACAGCCACACCACTGTTGGCAGCTGGGCTTGAGGTCTCCATAGATTCAGAAGCAAGCCTGCATAGATGCAACCTTGAAAAGCAAGATTGGCCTAAAGCCAGTCCTATGCTCAAAAGACTTTGCTTTTACATCCTGCTGACCCCAAAGTACCTGTTTGTCTGAGAAAAGATGTCCTCCAGGAACAGGCCTCCAGTCACCACGGTAGAAAGGCCTAAGTCTTCATTTCTAGGAATGTTTCAGCTTCTCACAGGCAGGTCACTTAGCTAAGGAATAAAAACAAAAATATAGTAACTTCACAACCCAGCCTCAGCTGAGACCAAATCAGGAATTGCCAAGAGGGGCTATCTTGCAGAGCATCTCATGAGGATGATGCAAAAGCAGGGGTCAAGAACAAGGTCCTGCCTGGCTCCCAACATCAACAGCAATGCCCCTGCTGACCTGCCCCAGGCAGGGCTGCCACATGCTGCTGCCCAGGCAGGTGTTCACGGATGCTTAAGTGCTTTTCTGGACCACAGCCCAAGTGAACTGAGGTGTTTGAGTGGCACAGATGGGATTTTTCTTCTCTCTTTTTGTTCGTTTTTGCCCTGAGGGTGTACTCTGAGATGTAAATAACTGCACTCCAGTGACCTGGACAGGTGACTGACCTGGAGAAACACAAAACAGTTTGATTCATAAAAAGCATCCTTGCTCCTCACTTCAATTTGGTGATGGGGGTGGGGGGAGAACACGACACAGCAAGTTGTCTTATTTGCTATGTCCACCCACTGCCTTGCTATATTTTACTTTGCTTCCTAGAAGAAGCATCTCCCCCTGTCCCTGCCCCTCCCTCTAGTCCCTTTGAGGCACACAAAGTTTCAACACAAGCCAGGCATCAGGATCTTGCTCCCGTTCTCAGCTTGGAGGGTCTGGATGTGAGCAGGGCAGGCTGGAGTCACTCAGAAATTGAAATTACTGATGCTCTCTCTATCCCCAGTGAAACAGTTGTCCTGGGGGCATGACAGCAGCCAGCAGTGCTGGGGAGGTTGTGCTCCATCTCCCACTGTGTTGGCCAACACAGAGAGATGAATGCTTTGCTGTGCTGCCTGAAACCACCCACCTTCTAGAATTTCTCCTTTCAGAAAATACCAAACAAACAAACAAAAACACAATTCACAGGCAAAAACAAACCCTTTTTGTTTTTTAAGAAGCCATATGCAGTGAAGGAGACAATCTTGTTCAGCAACCATGGCCAGACTGGAGCTCTAGCCATGTCCAGTCGTTTCTAACTCAATTCCACTGGCAAAATCAAACCACTTTGTCACCACTGGATTTTCTTTCATATCACAGAATCACAGAATCATTTGGGTTGGAAGAGAACTCTGGAGGTCATCTAGTCCAACCCCCCTGCAGTGGGCAGGGACATCCCCAACTAGATCAGCTTGCCCAGAGCCCTGGCAAGCCTCACCTTGAATGCCTCCAGGGATGGGAACTCAACCACCTCCCTGGGCAACCTGTGCCAGTGTTCCACCACCCTCGCAGGGAGGAACTTCTTTCTAATATCCAGTTTAAATCTACTCCTCTCCAATTTCAAACCATTGCCCCTTGTCCTTTCACTGCAGGCCTTTGCAAACAGGCCCTCTGCAGCCTTCTTGGAAGTTCCCTTTAGGTACTAGAAGGTCACTAGTAGGTCCCCCCAAAGTCTTCTCTTCTCCAGGCTGAACAATCCCAGCTCCCTCAGCCTGTTCTCATAGGAGAGGTGTTCCAGCCCCTTGATCATTCTCGTGGCCCTCATCTCCAATTCCCATGGCTGCCTCTCCTGCCTGGACCCATAGGCTCCCTAAGAGGATCTCCTAATGCTGGCATGGCCAGGTTATAAAGCTTTCCTTTAACCATGCCCTGAACACATAGCTGGTGGTTACAGGCTCCCAGAGACTGTAGTTCAAACTTCTCTGTCTCTCCAGCTCAGCAGCAGGCAGGCAGGCACGTCAGCCCCCTGGACCCTTGCAGGAACAATGCTCTTTGAAAGGCAGACCCTGGCCTGCTTTGTTCCCCAGATCTTTGTGGGTGCCGGATTTACAGCGCCCTTGGGTCCTGATCACTGGCCTCACCCCAAGGCCTGCTGTACCAGCCACGTACACTGAGTTCCCCTTAGCATTTGGGACCACGCAATCCCTGGGAGCCTTTTACCTCCCTCAGCCTCTCCTGACTGATGCTTGAGCAGGATGACATGGTGGTGTAAAGCCCAGGGTCAGCAACAGCCAGCCAGATCACAGAATGCTTTTGAAGATCAAGTCCTTGATTCAGAAAGCTGCTCCTCAGAGCAGCCATTCACGTGTCTGTCCTGGTGCCAGCGAGGGAGAGATCACAAATGAGAGCAAATTACTGCTCATGCAACAGCAGCTGGAGATATCAGACCCCTCTGGGCACGGGCAGCCTCTGCGTGACAGGGAGCCGTGTCCAGATAGCTTCAGATGGAGATGGATTTGGGATCCCTGCAATGCTGAGGCTGCTTACCTCCCCCTGATGCAGGTGTCTGCCCCAGCCTGTCTCTCTTGTCCTCCACCAACAAGCTCCAGCTGCCAAGGGGAACGTGGCTCACAGTCTGCTGGCAGTCGCCCCATCCTTTTCAATTACATGCAGTCCAATTCCCATCAGGAGGAGGCAAGCCAGGAGGAAATGCCACCAGAGTCAGTGGAGTCATGCTGCATAGTCTGGAGTGAGTGAGAGGAGATGCTAAGCCTGGCCTACACACATCATCTGGGCTTCTTCTGTCTGCCCCATGCTGGCTCAATCCTCCTTTAAATTTCCAGCATTTATTTCCACCCTGGCAAGATATGTTTACAATTAGTAAGAAGGATGTGGGGAGATACATCCTTTTTTTTTTTTTTTAATAACAGCTTCTGCTCCCTGCAATGGAAAAACCTGCTCTGAAATCTAGTTTCTAGCCACCAGCCTAAAAGCCAAACTGCATAGCCTTGAGCCCACCAAACATCACCCATCAAAACACACAGCTCTTAGTTTCAACCATTCCCAGGCTAGAGTCTTACTGATTCATGGGCTTTCAGTGTCAGCCCGGCTTAGCCCACGCACCAGGGATGCACTAAGCAGTGGGCATCAGCACTGATATCCTCTGGCATGCAGCCAAAACCCCCCCAAAATTTGGCAGCCTTCAGCCAAAGGAACGGATGCTATGGGGCTCTTCTTGCTGGCCTAGCTCCCAGATTAGAGGAGCAAGCCCCCTTTTTAGTGCTTACCCTCTCCACAGGCTTAGGACAGCTCAGAAAGGCATCTCAGGACATCCAAAAGCTGCCCAGGATCTCCATCCCAGTGCTTGTGTTAGGCCAAAGGGTCTGGAGACATGGCTATGCCCCAGGCTGCAAGAGCTGCCCAAGGAAAGTCCAAAACTCACCACTATAATGTGGCATGGGAAGCAAAGGAGGAAGGTTAGTGGCTCCATGAATTCCCTAGGCCCTTAGAACAGCAGGGAAATTATTTCAGAAAACTGTTAACACCTGAGGAAGGCTCCAGGCATCAGAAGGAAGCCAAATAAAGCCTTATGATCCCTGACCCCAGATGTGTTTCCATCTGTGGCCACTCTCCACCACCTCACAGAGAGATAGGACCCATCCCCAAAAGCAGGAGCCAAACCGAACATCAACAGAGATGAGGATTCTTCCCTGGACCCCACAGAGGACAGCACACACCCTGAGGCATAGGATGAATATAAGCAAATCAGCACAAACTAAGATCAGTCCAGTCTCACTTCGACACATCAGAGACCCAGGAACACTCCCCTCTGGAAAGGCTCTGAATAAATAATTCTTCCCATGAATATTAAGAGCTATCTTGAAACACTGTCTGTCCCTTCCCACCCACCATTCCTTTTGAAGGCCACTCTAGAATGATCTCTTTCAAGCTTCAGAAATTGCTTCCAAAATCCCATCTAAATTTATTTATGACCAGCTTACCCCAGAGGGATGCATCTTTCTTGACCAGAGTCCTTACAAAAGCCACTGCATTAACAACTGGATGTCTTTTCAACCCTGCTGAGTGGTTCAATCTAATCCCACTTGCTAGAGAAAGTCTGGGATGCAGCCAAAGTACTTGCCTTGTCCTGAGACAAGGACTCTTGGTAGGAAAGAGAGCCCAGATACTGGAGTCACAGGCCTGGAGTCTGCATGCATCCACAGGGTGAAGAGGCAAAAAGACAAACTCTCAAAGCAGAAGACAACCAAGCTATCAGCTGTCTTGTCATATAAAACCACTAAGGTGATACATAAGACATAAATTCACTGACAGGACCCCAGCCCTCTCCTTGCTCCATCCCCTTGGGAGAAGCAGAGAGAGAGAGTGATTGAACTTCTGAAAGCCTGGTCCAATGCCCCCAAAGATGTATTTATAGACTCTGTGACTGGAATGCTATAAATTTTTATTTCACCTCCACAAAGGCTATTTGGGCCTTGTCTGCCATGGAGGCCAGGCCAGCAGTGAGCACAACCTGACCCTTCCTTTGCACACTGGTGGATACCAAGCAAGGAGAAACATCCCCATCCAGACATCAGGGGTGAGAGGAGGTCCTGTTGTCTGCAGGACTACATGGCAGCCTCTCCAGCCTGTAGTGACAGGGCTAAGGCTCTTCTTCAAACTCCTTACTGCTTTCTAAGTGATTTCTACCTCCCGTTTCACACTAGGAAGCACCATTATGCTTCTGAGACCTTTGGGGAACTTAAATAAAGAGTCAGAGGCAATCAAGAGATTTGCAACTGTAGGAGGAAACACTATCCATCTCCAGGAGGAGATGCTGAGGGGCTGAAAACCAGTGTCAAGCCCCTGGGACCTGCTGGAGTTATGCCAAGTGCTGGGGGACCTGGTCTCCAGAAAAACACTGCAGAGAAAGAGCACGCCTGGACCATCTTTTATAAGGCCATGGGAATTCAGAGGGTCCTTCCACCCCAGTAAAAATTTGGAATTTAGATGCTTAGCGACATGGTTGGAACAATTTCCTTGATCTTTTATTACCCTGGTAAATAATTTACTGGGACAGCCATTTTAAAAAATCCCATAAAAGACCCATAAAACATATTTATCACACAAAACCCCCTCCGCTCCTCAGCTCCAACCAACAAGCTGAAAACTTGTTTGTATACTTCACTGCACATAAACTAACCAATGCCTTCTGACAGCTTTAAGCTTTTTAACAGCTCTCTCTCTGCTGCTTTTTATTTCCATTTTTCTCTCTGTGACTTCAGAAGGCAATAAAAGAACACCCCCTCCTCCCCTTTCCCCAAAACAACAGGAGAGGATTCTGCTTTTGGATAGATGTTGGCAATTGGGAGCTGCCCCTCCAGTTTTCCTGACACCCAGTAACTTTAGCAAATGATGGTTCTTTTGGCCCACAAACACAGCTCAAAGCTGTGGTTAGTTGTAGCACATCAGGACATTGGGGTTAGCAGCTGTACACAGAGTGATGGATGCATGTGTGCCTGAGGTGTTAGTGCTACAGGCCTCAAGCCAACACTTTTTGCCTCAGTTTCCCCTCCTGAGATCAGGAGCATCCATAAGGCATTTCTGTCATCTTATGCTGGCAGAGAACAGGGTCTTTTTCCTGTTCCAGCCTTGAATAAATGGAGAGCCCAAAGAGAGGGCCTGAGGAATGTGTTTTCCCCACTCAAAATATGCACAAGCCACATGCACCAAAGTTTTTTTGTCACTCCCTTGGACATCCAGTGAGCTGAAGCCTGGCCAGCAGGATGAGACCTTAGCCTGCTGCCAAAGTACAAAAGCAGAACCTAAACCACACTTGTTACTGTGAGCAGGATGCCTGGTGCCAGGCAGTCGCCCAGCCTCCAACAGCAGAGCAACCCACATCCTCCTGCATTGTGCCCACAAACCCAGACCTCATCAGAGACAGCTTCACCCAGCAAAATGCCAACAAACACAGATGACCTGGCACAGGGTAACCAACCTGCACACCTGGAGATAGGCTGAGGTGAGCTCCTCTTTCTCCCAGGAGGAAGGAGAGATTTAGGAGCAGCAGTAAAGCTGCATCAAGCCTGGAGTCCCTCTGCTGTGATACAGAGCTGATCTTCCATCCATGTAAAGAAGCACTCTGAGGAGGGAGGGCACTGTCCTCCAATGCTGGGTCAGTGGAGTTGGCCATCAGAGAGCTGTCAAAGCCCACAGACACCCAAGCATGCACAAAGCCTGCTCCAGATGGTATCTGTCCTAGGGAACCAGGATCTGTGTGGGTCAGAGTGCTTTCCATGTATGACTTCTCTCTTCTCCATCCCCAGACATCTCCAAAACCCCTCATTCCATTCCTGTTTCCAACACAGGAGTGATGTAATCCAGTAAAATGCCTTTTTAGGACATGGTCAGCATTCCCACTGCTCAGCTTCCCCTCAGCCTTCCCAAAGCCCACACCAGGCATTTGAGCTACAGCTGCTTTCACATCTGCATGAGCCAAAATGCTGCTGTCCACAGGCTGGTTCTCCATAATGGCTACTCTCTGCCTCCACCACTTGCTCTACAGAGAGATCACAAGTTCAGAACCAAGTCAAGCAGCCAGCATGGGCATACAACAAAGAACCAGCTATGAAAAGAAGGCCAGTGGTCAAAGTAAGCTGGGGCTGGCATCTCTGCATGTTAGGCATCACTTCTGCCCACCTTCAGTGCCACCCTGGCTACAGGTGCACTTACAGGGCACAGCATTGCTCCTCTGAGCCAATGAAGGCAGTCCAGCTCCACTGAAAGCCAGTCTCCCAAGCAGGTTAAGCCCAGCAGAGCATAAGCTTTTCTGTGCCCACAGAGGCCAGCATAGAGGATGTGGATTCAGGGTCAGGAAGACCCTTTTTCTGTCAGATCCCCAGTGTTGTCACTTCTCTTACCTCATCCCCTTCTCCTTCAGCTGCTCCCTTAATATCTCTTCCTAATATCTCCCTCCCAAGTCCTGCATCACCTTCCCCTTGTGCCAGCAAGACTACTGAAGAATCCAGCTGGTCTGGACAAGCTCCCTGCCCAGCATCCCACACAGCTCAGCACATGCTGTCCTGGGTGCAGGTCATCAAGGATGCATCACCCACAGCAGCACAACAGGGCTCCTATGTTTCCTCCTTCCTTGGGAACTTCACCATTCCCATCAATGGAAGGAAGCAAAACAGACACCATGATTTGCAGGATAAATTAGATCTCTCCAAGTTGAACCTGTTCATGTCTTCAAGACATGGACCTGTTGGAGCAAGTCCAGAGGAGGCCACAGAAATGATCTGAGGGCTGGCACCCCTCTGCTGTGAGAACAGGCTGAGAGAGTTAGGATTGTTCAGTCTGGAGAAGAGAAGACTCCAGGGAGACCTTCTTGCAGCCTTCCAATACTTCAAAGGGCCTTAAAGAAAGATGGGACAGACTTTTTAGCAGAGGCTGTTGTGATAGGACAACAGGTGATGATTTTAAACTAAAAGAGGAGAGATTTAGACTAGATAGAAGGATTTCTTTACACCAAGGGTGGTGAAAGCCTAGCCCAGGTTGCCCAGAGAGGTGGTAGAGGCCCTATCCCTGGAACCATTCCAGGTCAGGTTGGGTAGGGCTATGAGCAACCTGCTCTAGTTGCAGATCTCCTTGCTCACTGCAGGGGGGTTGGACTAGCTGATCTTTAAAGGTCCCTTCCAATCCCAAACATTCTATGGCTCTATAAGTTGTCCCAGGATGGAGATACAGCCCAGTGCTGCAGACCTGACCAGATCCTTTTGGCCATGGAACAGCCTGCAGCCTAGCCCAGAAGAGGCTGAGACTCCAGGCTCACCTGAGGCTTCTCCTACCTTCACCAAGTTCCCCAGCTCTTTTGGCTGCTGCTTCCAAACTGATGGGCACATTAGCCATTAACTCCATTTACAGATTTAAAAGTCAACCTCTGCCACAGGAAATTAAAAGATAATGCAAAGAATTATTTCAAAAATTAATCTTTATTACTCTCCACTCCCAAGTTGCTAATAAAAAAAATGTGTTCCTCATGCAGTCTCTATAAAAACAGGTTATAAAGCAGAGCAAGAGAGGAGATCAGCTGCTTTAAAAAGCATCTTTCATCCCTCTGCCCTGCCTGCCTGCTATTCATCAGCACCTGCCTGCCAGCTCCCAGCAGTTTCCAACCCAAAAAGCCTCTTTTACCCTGCTAGGTAATTATTCCCTATCTCAACCTCATCCCCCTTGTCCTCTCTCTTTTACATCTCCAGGATATCAGCAACCTCAGGCCAGAGAACAGCCTAGAAGCTGGTTGAATAGCAACACCTTCCTTGCTCCAGGTATCTGTGAGCACTGTATCAACCAGGATGAAGTATAGCTCATTACAGAGAGGGCAGGCATTTGGGAGGTAAACAAAGCAGCTATTACAGAAGCCAGGAATAGCTCCACAACACCCAGAGCAGGGCTGAGACCTGCAGGAAAGCATGCCCAAAAGAGAGGTCAAGGATCCTTGGCAGCTCTCAGAAGCCAGTGTTAGAGGCTGAGAGGCAGGTGGCAATTGCACAGGTTTATTCAGAAGATGAAGTCTCTTTCAAGGGCTGCACTCAAGAAAGAAGCATGGTCCTTGGTTCTAGCTGGTGCTTGAGCCCATGGAGCTAGAAATGGCACTGCCAACCACTTTTGTGTCATGACAGCTGGCATCAGTTAGCCAGGTTTTGGTAGGTCCAAGAGACACAATTCAGCAAGAGCATCCAATCTAGCATAACAGAGAGAGGAAGAAGCAGGAGCTATCAAACCCACCAGCTGTGTGCATGCTCCAGTATAAGAAACAGCCACAAGAACAGATCTGTGTCCCTGCAGCCTTCTGGCCAGCTTAGGATTGTGTCTGACCTGGCCCTGCTTATCAGGAGGACACCCAACACCAGTGCTCCTGCCAAAGAGATGCTCCTGGGTCTGATGGAAACATGGCCAGGCCTGGAAGGAACAGAGGACTTCACAAGAGGAGAAACTGAGAGACCAAGAGCTGCTGCATCATACCACCAGTCCAGCATTAAAGATAGCTCCCCTAGCTGCTCTGTGCCCAGAGTTGAGCTGGAGCAAAGGAGCCATTCCAGGCACCAGCAATCCCTAGAACATGCCCGGTAACATGTGGCCACTGCAAAAGCAGTCTCAGGGGGACTGTAAATTCCAACCTCCCCATCCTCAGATAAGCACCACAGGCATCAAACTCACCCCTATCCCTCCCTTCAGGCAGCACAGAATCACAGAATCACAGAATGTTAGGGGTTGGAAGGGACCTAGAAAGATCATCTAGTNATGCCACTGGCCCTCTTGGCTACAAGGGCACATTGCTGGCTCAGAGCTCTCACAGGGTCTTTATCCCAGGACAAGCACTTTCCATACTTTCTCCTCATTGGTGTTGAAAGGAATATTTGGCCTTTTCTGACTCCAGAAGCGGGGAGACAGTCTGGAAATAAAGCACTGGTGAGGAACAGGTGCCAGGGGGTGGAGGAAGGAGAAAAGCAGAGACACAAGAAGAAGCAAAACACACCCCCCACACCCCCCACACCCCCCCACCGAGAGAAAACGTGCCTGCAGGCGCTGCTGGCTGGGCCACCTGCAGTCCCCAGCTGGAGGCAGGAACAGAGGGGAGGGACACCACAGTCTGCTGAGGCAGGAGATGGCTTTCCGAGGGGAGGTTGACTATGATTGATGGCAGCATGCTGTGTTCTCACTGATGTAGAAAATTAGAGAGAGATGGCTTCAGATACCGGCCCATCCGAGACACTTGTTGTGTCCATCTCCTGCACACAGGCTTCTCTCCTGGGAGCTCTCCCTCCGGCTTGTAGGCTCATTATTCAGAGTGCTGAACTGGGAAAAGCAATGCTGATTTATTTTATTTATTCCCTTAAACACACACACACATACACACAACTACTTGCTTGTATTATTCTTGGGAAGGTGCTGATTTCCTCACCCTGCTACTTGAGGGGATGTTTGTTTGATTCTCTTCAGCTAGGAAAAGGAGCTCTTCACTTTTGCCTTTCTCTCCTTGCCCAAGGTGGGGAAGAGGCTCTAGAGAGGATAGGAGCCATTTTTCTTTTCAGATGGAAATATCTCTCTAGAAAACAGTGAGTCATGCTCCATCCTGCAGTGAATGTGATAGTTAGTAACCACAGCGAGCGATGCTGCTCTGCTAATGTAGCCTTGTGCTAATGTCCTCCTGGCAGGATGGTCCCTTCCTGGCTTCCCACTCCATTGCCAGTTGCTGGTTTTCCTTCCTTTTATCATGGCTGTTTTCATTCCTCCAATGCCTCTCTGCTTGATGCCAAAAAAGTTTTTAAACAGTCTTTAAGAGGTTTTTAAACAATCCATATGTGCTTTCATATGAATTGATGAAGCCAATGGGCTAGATCTGCACAGGCTGGTGGATCTTCAGGAGTTGTGTCACACCACAGACCAGAAGATTACTTGGCCCTTGCCTTAAAACAATGGTGTCCCTCAGTAGTAGGCAACCAGTTTCTTCCTAGCCAGGCACAGTATCTGAAATCACATCCCTTAAGTTCCCAAGGTTTCCAAACAGGTCAAGAAATAGTAGAGGAGCCTCTATGACTGCTGCCAACAAGCCCAAACAGGCCCTACACTCCTACTGCAACCAGTTACCTCTCTTCAAACTTCCCAGGAGTTCCCAGGCAACTACATCAGCCTGAGGAGTAGCACATGCACTCCCATTGGTAAGCATGGCTAGAGGAGAACTGACCAAGAGGTTGGATGTGGGAACTCACACCTTTGGAAAGTGCAGGGAAATGGTTCAGTTTCCTTCCTGACTCCAAACTCAGCCACTGCTTTCTTCTGCCAGCTCTCCAGCTTGAGGCAGCTGAGCTTGTTCCCAGGGCAAAAAGGTAAGTCTCTTGTTTTTTTTGCTCTTGCATATCTCAAGAATGACTTCAAAAATTCCCTGCTTTGAAGCACACTGCCCAACAAGGATGTCCAGGAATCCAAACTGTGGAGCTCCTCACAAAAAGATGGTAGCTAAACCCAACTGTGCTTGGCTGCCTTGTTAAAAGGACAACCAGCCCTGCCAGTGCTCTGAGCATCCCCTTAGTCACAATGCACTGAGGCCTTGCAAAAGCAGCCAACTCCAAGCTCAAGCCAAAGCCTGAAGCACTCAAGAAATTCCTACAGGAAGACAACTTGGAACAAAATGTTTCTCTTCCTCCCTCCCACGTCTACAAGATACCGACCCTAGTGCCTGCTACCAGTTTTCCCAGTGGTGGTTAACCATCTGCCCTCTGGAAGTCCCTTCTCAGGGTGCAGAACAAGCCCCACACATCTCCCCCTTCTCCATCTGCTAATGACTTTCCTCCACCCAGGCTGAGCCTCCCCCAGCCTGAGCTCACGGTAGGAAATCAGCATTAGAATGATAGCTTGCTATTAGCGCTGCCTCAGCTTCCTCCTGACACTCCAGGAATGCCAAATGACAGGCTGTGATTTCCCTGCTGCGAGGCAGGGGAGAGGGACTGATGGCAGCCAGAAGTGCTGAAGTTGCACAAGGAAAGTTTTAGGTTCCTCTCTCCCACCTCAACAGCCCCTTCCCTTCACCATCACCATCGTGCTCATCCACCACACAGGCAGTCCTACAACCAGATGGCACCTGAGCAGGAATGCAGACAAATTGGCTCCCACCTGCAGGAGCGCTAAGAGCTCTCAGAGCAGATGAGCACTCACTCGCCAAGAGCCCCGTGGTGTGGAGACGCCAGAGAAATCTGCCATCGCTCGCCTTCCTCCCTCCTTGCTGCTCAACGGCTCCTCCTGTATCCTTGTCTGGCTGCAAGCAAGCAGCTGGCTCCTCCCGGGAACTGGTGGCAGGAGAGGAGGGTCACTGCGTCTTGACTCAGGCACTGGAAGAGGTAATTCAGGCTGAGCATCAATGGAGTAGTTTGGTTTTGAGGGCCTGCAGCTAGCCTGAAGCAAGAGGGTTTTCTTGGGGCCCCCGCTGAACATCCATCTGCTTGTCAAAAAACCAGCTCAGCTCAAGCAGCCTGCTCTCTCCTCCTGCCAAAGAGGGGGTCTGCTCTCCCAGAAACTCCCCTGCCTTGACCAGATAGCTGTGGCAAGAGCATGGAGAGACTTACTTCATTTTCTGCCTGCCTGCTTCTGAGTCCACCTGGCTGAAAACTTCTTAGTACATCAAGGCCAGGGGAGCAGCTCACATTCCAGACTGCAGGAAACCAAGAGGCAGAAGGAGATGAACAAATCCATGGGTGTTAAGACAGGTTGTCACCTCCGTTTGGGTACCTGAGTGACTCTGCAGAGTTCCAGCGACTGAGGATCTCATAGTTGGTGTGTTCCTCCTTGCAGAGCACCATAGCACTGGTCATCTACAGCAGCAAAAAGGGACATAGTGAGCCTGAGACATGCAGGAGCTCTTGGGTGCTTCCAGCACATCTTGTATGGAGTCATGCACAACACTGCTGAAAACTTCCATTCAAAATTACATTTCAAGTAATTTTGAGTGCATTTTGGATAAAGTCAAACAATCTCCTCCCCTCTACCTCATCCTTACCCCTCTTAAAATTACTTGAACCAGCAAGCAAAGGCAAGTGTCCTCAAGGAATGTGCCTAGGAGGTAGAATGCAAAAGGGAGAGAGAAAAGGATGGTAAGAAAAAGCAGGGTAGAACAGTTGCCCCTTCCCTGGCATTCCCATCAGCAGCTGAGGTGGGGGAGTGAGGAGAGGACTCATCTGGTGATGAATGGCAGAGAACTGAACTTTAGCAAGGCGGAACAGAAGCAGAAGGAAGCACTGCTCCCAAAGGCCATTCTCACACCTCTTTGGGATAAGAAAAACAACCATGAGAGGCAGCAGCAGTGGAAGAAGGGAACATGCTCTTCTCCCTGCATGTTTGGTATTCATCTCTGGCCTGTCAGAGGGGGCCACAATCCAACCTCACATTTGTATATTCACTGAGCCGTACACCCAGCTCAGTAGACTCCTGACAGATGCAGATGGCAAAGCCATTTTTCATAAGGTGAGGGAAAAAGGGAAAAAGAAAACAAAACAAAACAAAGACAGGCTCAAGCATCAGCTGGAAAAGATGCAAGACCGGATCAAGGCTGAGAACTAGAATGAGATTAAATTCTTGGACCTTTAAGTGCACAGTGGCCCATCCCCTGCCTCTGTTTTCTAGCATGGCCTGGCAGCAGCAGCTACCTTCATTCTCTCCTCTGTAACCAGCTGGAAAATAAAAGCTGGACCCAGAACAGCACTAAGGCTTTGCTGAACTGGCCCTCGAGGACAGAAGGCTGGCAGAGGGGAGCAGTGTGGACATAGGCACTCTTCTAGGAGATTAGCTCCTGTTTAGAGGAGGTGAGAGAGAGCCTGCAGAGAATATTAACATTTGTCCTCAGACCCTGACTTAGTTCAGGCCTGGCCCCAAAGAACACTAGATGGCCCCCAGGACTCTGAAGGGACATCCCTGGCAGATCTCCTGCTGGTACAAGGGTACCAGCAGTCACTTCATGCAATGCTCCCAATCCTGGCAAACACAGCTCCCAATGGCCCCAGATTGTCTCAGACAGTGACGAGGGTTCACCCTCTGTCACATGTCACCACGCAGCAAGGAGGCATCGGTGACATGGAGCTGCTTACCAACACAGCAAAGAAAAGCAATGCTCAGCACAGTACACTCTGTCTTGGGCAGCATGTATGCATGCCCTGCTTGGCACTGGGAGATGGAGGGTCTTGATGCAAGCCAAGGAGAAGGGAAAGGAAGAAGCACCCTGACAGAGGAAAAGATTTCACCTCTGCCAGTGGCATTCTGTTATTTTTACCACCAGCCATAACATCACCCTCTTGACGTGAAATCTAAGTTGACAGGGACATGGGAATGGAGTGGAGAGGGCAGTAAACTCTGCCTAGCCATCTTTGTAACCCAAAGTCTCCCCTGGCTTCCAAGCCTCTGCACAAAGCAGAGTCAGTACCTCATCATCAGGTCACTAAGCAAATAGACATTCCTTTTGCAGAGCCATGGAGTAATCTTTTCTTGCAGTTATCCATCCCTCTGGACAACTTCAAGCAGAATTTCATTTTGAACTCAGTTGTATCTTCTTCATTTCTGAAATGAAAAACACAGGCAGAAGCCAACACTTCCCTTGCAAAGCAACACATGCCTCTGTAAGTTGAAGTCATCAAAACCTCAAAAGTTTCTAGTGCCTAAAACCAGGTGCTTTCAGACTCACTGGAGGTGCACTGAGCACCATTCAGCCCTGTCAAGCCCTGTTGCCTGTGGCATTTCCAGCTGACATTCACTCCCCTTGCCCTGGGAGCAGGGAGTGCAGGGCTGGGCAGTGAGGCTTGGTGAAAGTTACTGCTAGAACCTGGTAGAAATGTCATGCAACAACATATGCTTCAAGAAAGGTTCATTCCCAAGCAGCCTGGCTCTGTAATAGAAGTGTCAGAACAGCTGACTTGCCTCCTCCCAATCTCATTGCCTCCAGATTTATCCTGTCTCAGGTCTCTTTCCCTCCGTAAGCCAGCACGTGCCTTTCCTTTCAATAGGCTGGCACTGAAACTCAGCCAGCTGAGATCCTAGGAGAAAAAGGAAAACAAGGCAGGTGAAGGGTTCAGGAGATAAAAACCTCAGGAGCCAGATCCTCCTCTAATTTTGGTTGCTTTCAGTTCTGAAAGGGAGGAGGGGGAAGTGAGAGGTACCTTAACATAAAAACGCTCCAAAAGCAGAAGCCACCTGATTTTGTGTCCCAAACCAATGCCCTGGCTGCCAAGCTGTGTCACCTCCCCTCTCAGGAAGCTCAGATCAGATTCCTGATAAAACCCATCCCAGAAGACAAAAGCATATGTAAGTTTGTCGCTCTCTCCCAGCCAGAGAGCCCTGTCGCTCTCTCCCAGCCAGAGAGCAAGGAGAGAAGGTGAGGCTCCCTGTGAGCTGGAGTTTTGGGGAGTACTGAGCACTTCAGAGATGTGATGTTAACACAGTACCACAGGCAGCCCCAAAGACAGGACACTCTGCAGGGAGTTAAAAAGAGGCAGAAAGGGATGTTAATAGTCCTTTTCAAAGAGCTAAAAATACCCAGAATGGCCAGAGCTTTTGGAGGGTTTTTTTGTGGGTTTGGGTTTTTACTGTTGGGTTGATTTTGTTTTTAATTTCTTCCCCCTCCCCTAAAGGAACATGCCATAGAAATTAAAACAATTTCCTTCCAACCTGCAAGACAAGACCAAGCAAGGCATCCTTCAGCTAGAAGTGGAAGAGCTGGAGCCTGCCTTTGTCAGGAGCACACGAGCTCCAGGGAGGTGTGGTGAGGGATGGCACACCCAACTGTAGGGATCCTGCTGGCTAATTCCCAGTAACCCAGACAAACAGGTCTGTGCCAGGTGCCCAGCTGGGGAACAGGGCTTGTTGCTCCAACACAATGGAGACATCCTGACCCCATGCTCAGCCATCACTGATGTGATGTCATCCCTGGAGGCATTCCAGGTGAGGCTTGCTAGGGCTCTGGGCAAGCTGCTCTAGTTGGGGAATGTCCCTGCCCACTGCAGGGGGGTTGGACTAGATGAGCTCCAGAGGTCCCTTCCAACCCAAACCATTCTAGGATTCTATATCAGAACTGAATCCTGAGCATCTCGATTGCCCTGGGAGGATGCAGACTAAGAGGAGACCCCCACAATAATGGGATGTGGAAGAGCTTTCAAGAGAGCAGAGAAAGGCTCCACTACCACAAAGGCAGTCCTGTTATATTTGCAAAAGGTGCTGCAGGAAGCAGAGTTCATGATGCTTCCTGGACCTCCAGGCCTTATCACCCAGGGACAGCTTTTTCTGACCCATTCACAACCTAGCACCCATTTTCTCCATTCAGTTGATGGTGTGGAGAAAGCTAGTTTGCTTCCAACAGTGAATGCTGGCAGGAGAAAAAAAAGACAAAACCACCCCCACCAGACTATAAAAGCCCTGCTTTGCCCTGTCACAGCTTCTTCTCACATCTGGATGCAGACAGCACTTCGTGTGACAGCTGGCACCAGCTCCTTGTCCTGTTAGCAGGGGTGAAGGCCAGTGGGCAAGGTGAAGGGGCACTTCATCTCTGCCAGGTTCTCCTCTGCTAATGAAAATGTTTCTCCAGCATGTCCTCAGGAAGCTTTCCCTCAGCTCTAGCCCCTGTGTGATTGAAGGCTAATCTCTGTTAGTCTTGGCTGAATGGCAGCCCATAAGGAAGGTGTTTCTCTTCAACTCGACGCTTAATGGTGCTGGCAAAAGGAGAAAAGGCACCAGTTGTTTCCAGATTTTAAGTGAAATCCTCCTGCAACACGCAGAAAGATGTCAGGGCAGGAACAGAGGCCTTACAGTCTGGGACCACAATGCACCTCCATAAATTCAACAGTGCTTTGAAGGACCATATCAAGATGTGCCAGTGCATCTCCCTCCCAGAGGCAGTTCAGCTGATCTCACATGGCCACAGGAGGCAACTTGTCCTGCAGCCACCCTGTGGGACATGACCAGAGTCCAACAAGCCCTCCATCATCATTCTGGCAGTGCAGGGCCTGGGATAACAGCCAAGGTCTGGAGTGCAGAACGTTTGGGGCCAGAGAGAAGAGCACGTGATGTGCACTCAGAGGTCACAGCCTTGGCTGCTCCTGATGGCTTTGAACTGGTTTCTGAAGCCTCAAGAAGTTTCCCAATCTGTAGTGTAAGGTCCTTGTCAAAAAGTTTGGAGATCTACTAAAAAAGAATAGAGAAAAAAAAACCATCAGGATTGCAATGATCTTACTAGTCTGCTTTTCACACTCAAGGAGACACCTGGTTCCATGACATGCCAGTCTTTATCCTCTGCTCCAGAGCTCAGTAGAGAAAGCAGACAGCTCTGCAAACATGCTCCAGATCATTCACACCATCACTCTACTGCTGTTTCTCTCCTTGCTGGAACAACCCAATTACCTATCATGACACTCTCTCCACCCTTCACCTGCAAGGCTTTGCAGCTTCTCTCTTCTTTTTTCCCCCCACCCAAATCCATAAGTATTGTTGAGGACACCCAAACACAACACAATCTGTTTGCTTTCCCTTCTCCTCCCCTCTCCCTTCTCCATCCTTCTCTATTTCCCTTCAGACGTGCCTGCCACTGGCCCTGGAACTGAGGTTCTTATCATGGCCCATACAAAATGCATCCTTCAACAGCTAAACCTGGAAAAAAAGAAGAAATTAAGAAAACTGAGACAAGTGCAAAACAAAAGACCTTCCAATTAATGGCAATTAGCTCTACTTAATGCTCACCCACTGTGCCCCAGACACAATCACTCTGGTAGGTGAGCATGCAGGATGGCACACCACATACCTGCAAGCACAGTGCAGAGGTGAGGAGGACACAAGGCACCTGTTGAAGGTATTTCAACCTATTTGGTTGCCTATTTGGGCACAAATGGCCAAAGCCCTTTTGGGGGCTTCCAGTAGCCCAGTCAAATCAGGGACAGTGCTTTTTTTCGGCTCTCACAAGCTGTGGCCTAAGCAAGCCCTGGGGCAGAGGCAGAAGCACTTGCTCAGAGCTGAAGCCCAGCATGGGAAATTATTAAAGGAGTGGAGCATCTGTCCTATNGCCTGGGGTTACACTACTGTTTTTTGTTCCCAGGAGGCATGCCTGCTCCAGCCAGCACCACGGGCTGCCTGTTGATGCAGTCACAGACTGTGCAGCTCTTGCTGACAGAGATGCCTTCCCCTCCATGGGAGGACAAGCTTTGCTCCCAGCCAGGGGGGAGGTGGAGGCACCCAGCATGCTGCCGCAGTGGAGGAGGCACTCAGCCAGCTGCTAATGCTTCCTACTGTCTTGGAGCAAAGGGATGAATTAGCTTTTATTAGCTCTTAGGAAGAGCACATCACTCCTGCCCTCTCCTCCTTGCACAAGGCTCACACACAGACTCAGCTGTGCTGCAAGTGAAGCAGAACCAAGTTAGCTCCGTGCCGGCGGCCCCAAACTCCTGGTGGGTCTTGTATAAACCTTATAAATCTTAGACATGCTGGGAGATAGGATAGAGCAATCCTCCTAAGGATGCTGCAGGGCCCTCGCTGCCCAAAAGTACTTTAAAAGAGATAGATGCTTGGCTTTTCCATCTGGATCTCTCCAGTGGCACCACACACAGCCCAAAGGAGGGCGTGATCTCCATGCCAGCAAAACCATAGCCACTGCACAGTCCCTACTGCTGACACTCAAACCCAGGGCTGCTATTTGGGTGGGGGGGTGTCCAGGTCTGTGGTTTCCTGCTGAGCATTCCTGCCACATGATGTATTCCGAGCCCCAGCACCCAGCCATCAGCATGGCTGAGGGATGATGGGGCTGCACCAGAGAAGTCTCTGTGAAGTCGCTCTGGGGCTTGTTAGCAGGGTGATAAAGGGGATAATGGCCTCAGAGAAACGCTCTGTCTTCTGCTGTGGCATTCATTATCCTTTAGCTAGGCAATCCTTCACACAAGCCAGGAGCTCTGGCCTTGCCCATTTATTGTCTTCAGGGGCTGTTTTCCACAAGAGGCCACGTTCTGCACTTGTGCTTCTTGCCCCAGGCAGCTCAAAGGTGCCTGAAGAGCACACAGCATGGCAGCTCATGCAGAGCAATTCTTCTCCTGGGTAGTCTCTGTGATGATTGCCTTCCTCCCACAGAACCAGCTCACTTTCCCTAACTCACGGTTCGGTGATTTGAGCCACAGCTGTCCCCTCAGATCTGCAGGAAACAGAGCTGAGCACATTTTCAGCCTGATGTCTTAAGAAATGCAAAGCATATGCAATCCTGCTGCATCAGTCTGTCCTCTGCCCAATCTTCAGCAACTTCTGACACTGCAAACAGATTTCAACCTGATCTGACAGAGACACAGAGGTCGCAGAGACAGTCAGAGTCTATAAATTTCATGGGAACAGACTGTCAAACAGAGGAGACACATTATTAGCACCTTCCAAACTGTAGTGTATCATCCCTTATTAGACATCAGACAATGTGCGTGGGAGAAAGAGAGATGCTATAAATATCCTGGTAATGGGAGATGCTCCATTCAGCATAAGCAGTTTACTAGACATTAGAGAATCCAAACCTAAGCTACATATCCACAGGAGACAAGACTTTATGGATCCCATTGCACACAGCACTAATGGGAGAAGGTTTCAAGCCTGCTTGGCTAGGAGAAGAGCCAGACAGCTAAGACAGCACGCTATCCTTTGGAAGGCCTCTGGAAACAGGCTGTGATCTCTTCCCTTGCCATTCTTCCAGTGACCAAACTGAGATCTCACTATATTTCTAGCTCAAATTACCATCTCAGCTGTATGGATGAGTTCAGATGCTCTCTGAAATGGAAAAGACATGCCCAGCTCTGAAGGGGAGCACTGAGGGCAGAGAACAGCTTCCTCACCCCTGCAGCCCTCTCAGTGCCTCTCCATCACACAGTAGAGATTTCACCTTCCAGCAGGAGGTTTCACCCACAGGTTGCTTCTAGCAAATGCCAAGAAAGCAGCCCAGAGCCTGAGCATCCACCTGAGGAGCTCCCAGCAGAATCAGTTACACACCAAGCTATTCATTAGCAGGTTGACTAATTAGTGGTACTTGTTCCTGTGAGTGAGAGGGAGTCTGTTCCCCCTGCACAGAGGTCCTTGCTGCAGACCAGATCCACTCCCCAGCTTCACCTCCTTCCAGTCACCCAATTTCAGGGAGCCAGCAGTGTGCCCAGGTGGCCAAGAAGGCCAACAGCATCCTAGTTTGGATTAGCACTAGTATGACCAGCAGGAATAGGGCAGGAATTGTCCCCCTGTACTCAGCACTGGTGAGGCCACACCTCAAATACTGGATTCAGTTGTGGGTTCCTCAGTACAAGAAGGACATTGAAGTGCTGGAGTGTGTCCAGAGAAGGGCAATGAAGCTGGTGAAGGGTCTAGAGCACAAGTCTTGTGAAGAGCAGGTGAGGGAAATGGGGTTGTTTAGCCTGGAGAAAAGACTCAGGGGAGTCCTTCTTGAAAGGAGGTTGGAGCGAGGCAGGGGTCAGTCTCTTCTCCCAAGTAAGAAGCAATAGGGCAAGAGGAAATGGCCTCAAGTTGCACCAGGGGAGGTTTAGGTTGGACATTAGGAAAAATTATTTCCCTGAAAGAGCTGTCAATCCCTGGCCCAGGCTGCCCAGGGAAGGGGTAGAGTCATCACCCCTGGAGGGATTTAAAAACCATGTACATGTGGTGCTAAGAGACATGGTTTAGTGGTGACTTGGTAGGGTTGGGTTAATGTTTGTACTTGATAATCTTAACTGTCTCTTCCAATAAAAACAATTCTATGTTTCTATAATTAAGAGAACCTCATTAGGCTGTCCCAGGGTGAAACCTGGAGCTGCTTGTCACTCATCAGCTCTCTGGTATGAGAAGGATTAGCAGCAAGTGTACAGTACATGTCAAGGAAGCAAAGGTGACCAGAGATTGCTGAGTCAGCAATTCAGTGCTGTCTGACTGCTGCAAGAAAGCCAAACCTTCTGTGCATTCTGGGGATAGACCAGGGTAATCCCTATGTTCACTGAGGATTTGCATTGACCCAGTTGATACCCATTTGCAGTGCCACTTCCAGCTTCAGGCAACCTAGAGCTCTGGAAAGAAGTGAGAAGTGGAAAATAGCCTTTTTCCCTCCAGCCTGTATGTGACAATGACCCAGCTCCCCAGATACAGTTTGGGACTTCTGTGATACACCTGGTAAAGGTCATGTCCCAGGAGCCATCAGCCCAGAGGATCACATATCTCTTGTACCTATAGGGCTTCATCTTTGAATAAAGAATAGTTAAACATGCACTACAGCACATCTTTTATTCCAGAAAAGGATTTATGTGTCAGGGATGCTTGACTTGCTCTTCTGCCCAACAAAAGGAGTGATGGGGACTGAATCCCAGGCTTGTGTTTGGTTAAAAAAAAGAAAATAAAAAATCCAGAAATTCACCCACTCTGTCTTAATTGTTCTGATCCAACCTTTCACAGCTTTGCATTGAGCTAAAGGGCTGTACCTGAAAGTATGTGAAGAGTGGCATGAAATGTTAATGTTGCAATTAAAACAATATGAATATTGCAGCACCGCTCTGCTGCTCCCCATCGACTGAACAATTCTCATTCAATGGAAGTCAAGTTACATTTGGGGAAATAATGAGGTCTGCTAATTAAGTCTGGCCTAGGAAGACAGCACTCTTAAAGGGGAAAAAAATAATCAGATCTCCCAAAAACATGTACATTTGCTGCTTATTACCTACAAAAGGGAAATCATTAATGCTGTGCAACACCAGGATCACAGGTCAGTGCCGTTGTCTTATTGCACAGATCTAGAGGAAATTATCTTTTTGATGATAAAATGCATAAGTCATGACCTGCTTTGGCCCTAGGAGCTGAGCGGGAAGTGCCGGGCTCAGGCTTTCCATACTCTGAATGCAGAAGCAGGTACCTGGCAGTGAATGCCAAATCCAGGCTAGGCTAGCAAGAGGCAGAGAGAGGCTCCAAGAGGCTGAAGGCAGCAGACAGCATTTAGCTGACACAAGACAGATCCCAGCCTCTACACAGGGAAGGGATTTTTTTCTTCCCTAACCACCAAGACAACTGGATGACAATGACATCAACTCAATCAACTCAATCTAGTGGAAGCCACTATCAATCCAGGCTAGGGGATGAGATGATAGACAGCAGCCCTGCAGAAAAGGACTTGGGGTGCTGGTGGCTGAGAAGCTGGCCATGAGCAAACAGTGCACACTGGCAGCCCAGAAGCACAATGGCATCCTGGGCTGCAGCAAGAGAAACGTGGCCAGCAGATCTAGAGAGGTGATTCTGCCACTTTGCTCTGGTGAGAACTAATCTGGAATACTGGGTCCAGTTCTGGAGCCCTCAATACAGAAATGACATGGAGCTGATGGAGCAGGTGCAGAGGAGGCCACGAGAATG
>VWZO01005924.1:246758-271866 GCA_013396975.1 Bucco capensis
CATTCTCGTGTCATTTTCATTACATAAAACTGTCGTGGTAAGATCCAGGCAGAGACTGAGCCATACTGACCAGACTTAGAAACAAAGATCTAAATGAGGGGGAACTCAAATCATCAGGAAGGAAACACTTCATTTGAAAGAGGAGAAAAATCCAGATGAAAAGATCAGAAAAGACCTTACAAGTCCTAGATTCTCCTAAGGGACTCAGACACCATTTGTATCCATCTGTGGCCTCCTGGAGATGGAAGAGAAATAAACCTGTTTGGTCACCAAGATCCACCCAGGAGGATGTTCCCACCCTGTCCCCACCAGGAGCAGCTTACTATTTTGTGGATGAGTAGGTCTCCTCCCTCCAGCCTGCTTCTCACTCCATTTCCAGAGGCACCAGCACTTGCTGCTACCAAGTGTCTGTTCTGCAATAAAGAGCAATAAACATGCCAGAGTAATTAATGTCTTAACAACTTATTACAATCCTCAGATAATTAATCACAAAAGCTAAACATGCTGTCTCACCCTCCTAATGTGTTAATGCTCTAATTATTATGCCTCAATTAAGGGAAAGTCAGCGCTCCTTGCTTAGAAGTGCATGTTTAATAAGGGTGCTTGAATGCAGGCAAGTTGAAATGGGAAGAGAGGGGGTGATGGGGGTTAAGGAAGAGGACACCATTTTTAATGAGGTTTCACGGGTGGCTCAAGGCAAGGAATTGACAGCCCCTATCTGGGATCTCACACTTGACTGCACGTGGAACTGGGTGCCATCTGTGGTGGCTCTGTGCTCTGCTTCCCACCGGCCTATTTATAGGAGAAGCAGCGTGTGGGGCACAGAGAAGGCAGGGACTGGAGATGAGCAGTTACAATGTGGATCTGGCCAGTGCTAGACAGCAGAGCTGGCAGCTCACAGAGCAGTCAGCACAGGAGTAGGTGGTCTCCTCCGTCCAGCCCACTTCTTGCTGTACTTGCAGACACACAAGCACTTGCCACCGCTCCTGTCCCATATGAAGCATCCTCATTGCCCAAGCTTCTCTAGCACAGTCCTGTTTCCATGATGCACCTTGCCTCCAATCAAGCTAGCTCTGGGACATCCCATGGAGATGATAAGAATAGAATCCTAGAATGGTTTGGGTTGGAAGGGACCTCTGGAGCTCATCTAGTCCAACTCCCTGCACTGGGCAGGCACATCCCCAACTAGATCAGCTTGCCCAGAACCCTGGCAAGCCTCACTTTGAATGCCTCCAGGGATGGGAACTCAACCACCTCCCTGGGCAACCTGTGCCAGTGTTCCACCACCCTCGTGGGGAGGAACTTCTTTCTAATATCCAGTTTAAATCTACTCTTCTCCAATTTAAAACCATTGCCCCTTGTCCTTTCACTGCAGGCCTTTGCAAACAGGCCCTCTCCAGCCTTCTTGGAAGTTCCCTTTAGGTACTGGAAGGTCACTAGTAGGTCCCCCTGAAGCCTTCTCTTCTCCAGGCTGAACAATCCCAGCTCCCTCAGCCTGTCCTCAGAGCAGAGCTGTTCCAACCCCTGAGCATTCTCGTGGCCTCCTCTGCACCTGCTCCATCAGCTCCATGTCCTTTCTGTGTTGAGGGCTCCAGAACTGGACACAGTATTCCAGAGGAGGTGTGAGCAGAGCAGAGTGCAGTGGCAGAATCACCTCTCTGGCTCTGCTGGCCACGCTTCTCTTGCTGCAGCCCAGGATGCCATTGGCCTTCTGGGCTGCCAGCGTGCACTATTTGCTCATGGCCAGCTTCTCAGCCACCAGCACCCCAAGTCCTTTTCTGCAGGGCTGCTCTCCATCAGAAGAACAGCCCCCAAACCCCAAGATTACTCTTGGGATGTGACAGATCAGCTCATCTGATTTTCAGCCATTGCCTGGTAGTTTTCCACAACTCCTTGTTGCATGAGAGAACAGAAAGCCATGTCACAAAGAGCACACCATTAAAACAAACTTGTTTTATAGGTGGGGAAGCTGAAGACCAAAAGACATTCTGCAGGGGACTTTCTGGTGGTTACTACCACTGAGCCTGCTTTTCTAGTGCCTGGCTCTGAACCTTGCTGGAAGTTTGGAAAACTTCATAAAGAGGTTTTGGTGGTGAAGAGCTTGAGGAGACCATAAGGATGAATGTAGGACCTGGACCCCTTACTTACTCTGTAATAGCAGCAGGTCCTTGCCATACTCAAGACAGAGCTCTGCATCCATATGATCCTTGTTCTTGGGAAAGACTTTGGATACAAAGTACAGTCAGGGCACAGACAACATCAGCTCCAATGCTCCCTGCAGAAGTGGTGTCCCTAGAGAGCAGAGGGCTCAGTGAGAGGTGGCACAGCTCTGCAATGAATCAGGTATGGAAAGCTGGGACCAGGATGGCCAGGCTCCAGATCTTAATAGCATACAAGAAGTTGCAGTAGAAGCATGGCTGGAGCCCAGGTCTTCCAAACAAAGCCTAGAAAAAAATTCTTTTTCCAATCAAAAGCTTTTGAAATATCTCCCCTGTTCAAGTGTGTCTTCAAACACAAGCTCTCCCTGAACCAGCCTGGTTTCTGTTCCATCCAAGCTTTTTTAAGTTTCTCAGACAAATGAATTACCAGAAGCATTTCCAGCCTAGGCTGAACTGGAAAGCAATTGTATTTCCTCAAGAAATAGCACATTGTGTAGGTTTGGATGGTTTCCCTCTGAGGAATAAGGGAGAGGGAATAAGAAACAAAACAAAGCAACCCAGAGGGGACATGAATTTTAAAACCCATGAACAGTTTTGATTTTCAAATAATCAAAATGAAAAAATACTTCACATAATCACTTCCACACATATAATTCTGTCAGCCTGATTCTTTGGTGATGTCTCATGAAAAACAAAGGAAAGATCCTCACCTTTGCCCACCTCACCTCTAGTCCCTCTGAGACAGCAAACTGCCAGCAGTTTGACTGGAGACAAGGGGCTGATGTCTCACCATATCACAGTATCACAGTATGTCAGGGGTTGGAAGGGACCTAGAAAGATCATCTAGTGCAACCCCCCTGCCAGAGCAGGATCACCTAGACCAGGTCACACAGGAACATGTCCAGGCAGCTCTGGAATGTCTCCAGACAAGGAGACTCCACAGCCTCCTGGGCAGCCTGGGCCAGTGCTCCCTCACCCTTACTGGAAAGAAGTTTCTCCTCGTGTTAATACTAAACCTCCTGTGGTCCAACTTGCTCCCATTCCCTCTTGTCCTAACATTGGATGCCATTGAGAAGAGCCTGGCTCTCCTCCTGACACTCGCTCTTACCATAGAGGCAGCCTGTGGATTCCCCTAGGGATGAGGGCTCCAAAAGGAGACTTATCTGTTGGGCCTCTCTCCATGCTGCTTTCTATTCTAGCATCAGTCTTGACCTGCATAGACTTTCCTTCATCTCTTTGATGAGGATGACTTTAGACATCCAGCTCTAGCTCCCCACAGTCAGCTGGAGCACTTCATCTCAGCAGCTTCACTTTGCCCTTGGAGTTGCTGCATGTGAACTCCAGCAGAACAAAACCCATCCTGCAAAACCTGACCATCTGGGACAGGGCCATCAAAATCCTTGAAATCTGAGCAAACACAGCCTCACTAGGGAGATACAAAGGAAATGATGCCTCTTGAGGAACCAAAGGATCTTTCTGTTGCTATTTGCACTGACTGCTGGACTGGGAAGTTTTTTAAAGCTGTTGGCATCTGTGTTGTTCATCTATGCTGAAGATGGCTGTGCTCAGAGAGGAGACTATTGCCTGCCTTCTTCACAAACATACTCTCCAAGTCTTTTAGGCACTGCACGAAAGTGGCTAACTGCTTTTGTACCTCTCCCTTCTCACCACTACCATCAAATCAGTGGCCACTTGAAAATAAGCGCCATTTCTTCAGTTCTGGGGCTTGAAATTTCAGCTTGGTTATACTAGATTTGAACTCTTCTTCCAAAGCATCAAGTCAGTTGAATGTCGGGTGGCAGGAGTTTTAGAGAAGTTGATTGGCTTATGTTAGTATGCTGTGTGGTTGGGAAAAGCCATTTTCCTAGCCTACTGCAGTACCACAGCTCCTGTGCCAGGGTATTTTCCTTAGGGTGCTCTGGGCCCCATTTAGCTTGTACCCACCATTGATAAGAGACAAGACATCAAACCCAAGCCTTCCTCACAGTACAGTGCACCCACATCCCCAACAATCCTCACTCTGCCCAGCCTGAGCATGCTCCCATTCACACTGCAGCAGATGAAATTGAGAGAGGAATCAGGGTGCCCTTTTGCACCTTTCCCAGCTGAACTCAGGATTAGCTTCTCAGAACAAGCCACTTGTCCCAGCAGCCCAAGATCTGCTCCTAAACATGTCAACACAAGACACCTGCAGCCAGCAACCACACGCGGGCACATTCCCACAGCCCTAGAGCAGGGCTTGGATTTTGAGGGCAGGCTCTGGAGGAGAGCAGACAACCACTACATGAAGAGATATAAGAACTAATGACCATCAGACAAAACAGCATCACCATTTCCCAGAAAAAAGACAGTGGGCCCAAGTAGATTAAAGTACTAGACCAAGAAGCTGGTGCCACTGGAGCCAAGATGCACCCAACTCCAACCTCCCAGGCCCTCCAACAAGAGCTTTGTGAGCTCAGCTTACTCTCTTCCTCTGCCTGCTGCCTTTAAGACAGCATGCAGCATGACAGCTGGGATATCCAATCTGGTCCAAATTTTGTTACAACCCTGCTGGTTTTTATCCTTGTTTACCAGCATTAATTTTAATGGCTTTCCCTACATTAACTTTTCCTAAACCAGTCAGAGGAACATTCCTGCTCACTTGCCTTCTGGAGAACAGCCTGGGTAATTTTCCCTTGTCACATAACAGCCCGCCTGGGCTCCTCAGGAATGACAGCCACACTGTATACTTTGTTGAGGGCAATAAACCTCCCAAGGCTGGGGGAGAAGGATTTACATATCCCTGAATATTGTTCTTTGTTCAGTTTGGGTCTTGGTTTGTGCTGGTCCAGCAAGTGGAAATTTCTTCCTCCTGTTCAGCATGGAAGGGAATTACTGAGCCTGCACCAAGGAAATTTAATGCTTCCAGGCAAAGTGGCAACCTCCCAAAGTCTGGGCAGCTTTGGACTGGGTATGTCAACAGCCATCTAAGTCTCATTTTCCCCTGGAATCATGAACAATGCCTGCAGAACAGCTTCTGAAAGAGATAATGGTGCTAGAATACGCATGGAGAATGCTTCAGAGCATGGGAAAGCGGGAAGAGAGGACACCTTGTCCTCTGCACCAGCCTTCTGCTCTGCAATACCCAACTCTGTCCACACTGGCAGAGCTGGGCATTGTCCAACAATGTCTCTATTTGTGTTGTCCCATGTGTCCCACACACGTTCATTCACAGTAAGGAGCAGAGGTGAGGATAACGCAATGCCTGAGCTTTCTCGTCTCCTGTCTGCTCTGCCTGTCGTCTCTGGACTGTTCAGTGGATAAGGAACTGGTTGGCTGGTCGCATCCAGAGGGTAGTGGTCAATGGCTCCAAGTGCAGCTGGAGATCAGTGCCAAGTGGTGTCCCTCAGGGCACTGTGCTGGGGCCTGGACTGTTTAATATTTGTATAAAGGCTATGGCCAGCAGCATTGAGTGCACCATCAGCAAGTGTGCAGATGACACCAAGCTATGGGGTGCTGCTGATAAGTTGGAGGGTCAGGATGTCACCCAGAAGGACCTGGACAAGCTGGAGAGGTGGGCCCAGGTGAACCTCAGGAGCTTTTACAAGNATCCCCTCGAGGGTGATGGCACACTGGCACAGGTTGCCCAGGGAGGTGGTTAAGTTCCCATCCCTGGAGGCATTCCAGGTGAGGCTTGCCAGGGCTCTGGGCAACCTGCTCTAGTTGGGGATGTCCCTGCCCACTGCAGGGGGGGTGGACTAGATGACCTGCAGAGGTCCCTTCCAACCCAAACCATTCTAGGATTCTAGCCACCATCCTAGATTCTTGAAGGAGACATCACAGTTCCATCCATGCTGGGCTCTGCAGGAAAGAAAAAGATTGTCCTTCCCTTTGCTTAACAGATGC
Source organism: Bucco capensis (assembly GCA_013396975.1). NCBI lineage: Eukaryota > Metazoa > Chordata > Aves > Piciformes > Bucconidae > Bucco > Bucco capensis. Next base: position 252,803 of record VWZO01005924.1, read on the forward strand.
TTTGAGTAGTGGCCCTGCTCCTTTCTCCAGCTCACAAAATGACATGATGGCTCAGGCCTTGGGAAGGAAGAGAAACACTCAACACTTTCAGCGCTTTCCTCTCCTTGTTAAAAAAAAAAAACAGAGCAACAGTTCTTCCCACAAAGAAATGCAAGGGTTCCATTCAGGCATGTTTCTGAAATTTTCTGTCTCTGACAGCATGAAAAAAGGAATATGGTTACACCAAGGGAAGTTATTTGATGTATCACATGATACCCATACTTTAAAAGTACAGATGTTCCCTCCATGCTCCAAGGGGCAATTTGGAAGACAGAGGGCTCAAAAAATCTCACTATATCCAACCACAAGCACCTGGGCTGCTGTAGAGAGAGTGTTGCCATGGAAAGATGAGAGAGGCAGCAGTGAGATGGTTGGAGTATTCCTACCAATTAACATGAAGAATTTTGCCTGCTCTGCTATCCCTTCTGCAAGAGCCTAGCAACCACCTCAGAAGTGTTATTCACACATCAGAGAAGTGTTTAGCAGGGTCACATGCCTAGCAAGCTATGCAAGCAGGGGGAGAGAGAGCTCTCCAGGCAAGGCCTCTTGAGCATGGGCACACTGCATGTATGCAGCTTGGGCACCTCAGCTCTTGCTCCACGAGGCCCAAGCACTAGGTGCAGGCAGGCAACAGATCACACAGGACACCAGAGGAAAACTGCAGCATGAGGGAGGGGGTGACATGCAGGAGACAGAGCCACAGCTGCAGGGAGGAGAAGACTTGAAGAAGGAACTAGGTGCCATACCTTCCCAAGGCAAAACAGGGCAAGCTTGTCATACAGAGACCCTGGTTGGAGAAGCCCCATCACTGGGGATCTCTTCTACATACAAGCAAACTTGTTAACCTGGTGCATGACTTCATTTCAAATGGACTGTTGCCACCAACACTCCTGCTACTCTGCCCTAATTAAGCAGAAGAAACAAGACCTGCAAAGAAAAAACAAACTCTCCGTGATACCTTACAACTTCTCTGCTAGGCACTAACAAGTGGGTGACCCAGAGTCAGAGGCCACAGCATTCCCACCCTCTGAAGTAAAGGCAGATACTCCACATGTGCCAGTCTAGCCTCTTCCTCAAAAAGGGCACTAAAAACTGTCAAACAACAGCTTCTGCCCATTCATTAAGTTCTTGGCATTAATTGATTTCATTCCAACTGAGCCATAAAACCCAAAGCTGCATGCAAGCAGCATCCTAAAATATCCTTGTAAATTCTCAGCTACCACATTCATTAATTACAAGCCAGTGATAGTTCAGGCCATTAGTTCTGGATGGTAACTTCATTTATTCCCACGTTAATGCTTGATGTCAGTGGTTATCTTATTACCACTCTATTACATACCTACTTAATCCATCATTGCAACCCAGACCAGAAGGGAGGAGCAGAGTTCACCCTGTATCTGTAGGAAGCTGATGCATCAAGTGTAGATCACCTAGGAATCACAAACAAAACACTCCTCTGATCTGCAGCTGAGGTTACATCTATTAAGAGGAGGAAATGACACAAATGAGGGTTGTTAGGGACATGAACACATTCCAACACTGAAAAATTGTGGATATTAAGGACTAAGTTTCCTATTAAATCAGAACCAAAAGCTCTGGCAAGAATGGAAACCTGCATTAGCAGTCATAAAAAACAACCACAAAAAATTACCTTAACTCTCTCCTCTTCCTCCTCAGACTCTCCCTTCCTCCAAAGCCCAGGTTAGATCAAACAGTTTCTGCCTTTTATGTGCTAAACACTTCAAAAAAGGCAGGTCAAAGTAAGGGCACTGGAGCTGCTACCAACTGAATGCTCCAGAAAACGTGCAGGCAGCATGCTCAGGCCACTAACCCCTAGCACTAGTGAAAATCCACCCAAAGCCATGTAAAGATACAATCATTATTGGCATTTCAACATGCACTCAGCTGGAGCTCCTCAATTGGTATGCAGGTGCTTCCAAACACTTGCTTTATTGCATCCATCACACTCTTGCCTGTCCCAAGACTTATTCCACTCACTTACCCAGCCCCATGGGTCTGATTGGGGTGGTTCAGCACAGCAAGACCTCCAGCTTTCCCTGTCCCATTCCCTCCTTCCTGGAGACAGCATTTCAGCCTTCCCCTGCTCGACTGAGAAAGAGAGAAGCCCTTTTTAGGTTGACAGGCTGTGAAACCAGGATGTGAGCTAAGGAAAGGGTTCAAAAAGACTTTTGACTTGTAGTGAGGAAGGTTCTCTTAAGAGCAAGTAAAGTACCTCTGCTCTGTCCAGATATGACACCCACACAATAGGGCAGGAGACTGGGGGTTTTACTCCTTCTAAGTGACATGATACGGAGGGATTGAAATCCTCTAGTGTGGAAGAAGCTGATGCCACATAAGCAGGGTAGAGAAAGAAGACAGTCCCAAGATGATGTCAGGTGTTAAACAGCAGTATCTTCCTCTGCTGATCAGTAAAACCCCAGCTGACACGTTTGGGCTGGCAAAAGTGGGCTCTGAATGGCACTGTGCCAGAACAACTGAGGGGGCAAGCCTGCAAGATGCCACAATCAGATGTAATTAAAATACCTTTGCTGCCCTGCTCTCCATCTCCTCAGCAATGAAATCCATTACCAAGTGTGGAACGAAAATTGTTTCAAATGCCCCTGAAGCGATGTTGTTGACACTGGCATAGACAGATGGATTTTGACACACCCTTGATTAAACAGCTTTCTGCAGAAGGCAAAGAGGGCAGGAAAGACACTGGGTGATGAGCCAGAGGACCATCCTAGAAACAGTGGCTATTGCCCAGGGAAGGTAAGTGCTGCTACAGGGGAAATCTGCCTTGTCAAGCAGGCAGAGGCTAAACCAGCCTCATTCCCTCAGGAAGCAGGTAGCTTCAGTGCCAGGCTCCTGTCTCTGAGCTCTCAGGCCAGTGACACCACACACCTCGCTGCCTCCAGCCTCTGGATGACAGACTGTGGTGAAAGCAAGCAACAGAAAGCTTCACACAGTGCTCAGCCCACAGCAGGGCCAGCAGTGTTTTCATTTCCCATGGAGTTACACATCACGGGGGGATTCTCCAGAATGCAGTAGAATATCAGTTACAAGCACAGGTTTCCCCTTAGGCATTCATAACTTCTCTCTCTCCCTCATTCTCTCATACACAGATGCTCTTGGACTGATAAGGATTGAACTCCCTTGGCAGAGAGGGGCAAAGATAAAGTATTCTCCCTGGCCATCTATTTATAACAAGGAACTTGTTATCTTTAAGATCTCTGGCACAAAGAGCTGCAATCAGCTGGGAAGGTGGGCAAAAAAGAGCCCAAAACACACTAATCCTGTTTTCTCAGGGAAGCAAATGAAAGGCAAGAAGGAAGGGTGTTACAATTGAGTGTGGGCAGCTGACCTGTCCAACCCTTAGAGACCTCAGAAAGAGGAAACCCAGGCAGGACAGTCGGTAAAGCATAGCCCAGGAAGCTCAGAGGATGGCTTGAAGATACCTACTGAACCCAGAGGTTAGGTTAAACACCTCGAGTGAGCACAGAGGCTCTGCAACCCAGGGTGCTGCAGGTCATGGAGCTATACAGATTAGTGATCACTTCTTACCAGTCCTGTGGCTGCATAATTCTGGCCCACTCTGGTGGCCAAGAACTCTGCAGTTGCAGTTACCTGCTAGAGAAGGCTCACAGACATATCCCACCAAAAAAAGGGGGCATTCCCATAAAATATTCCTAGGGTTTATGTACAAATACAGTTGACAGAAGACTCCAAATCAGGAAGGAATTATAAATTAGACAGTATAAGATACCCAGTATCACCAGCTCCTGCAGTAGTAAGGCCCCTGGTTTTGTACAACATTCATCTCTCATTCCTAATCTATTTCAGATGGTTCAGAGGCTTGAATTTTTTTAATTCCCTCTACTCCCTCCCACGGCCTTAAAGAAACTGAGGCAAGCAGAAAGAATTCCATGCCTAGCATTCACCTTATTTTTCTGGGACTCGCCTGTGAGTGCCCTGTGCAAACTTGACACTTGGGAACCCTCAGCTGCTTGTTTTTATAAGCACTTTGAGACTAAAGTGGCTTTCGGTCCCAACTCTGCTCAATGCAACACTCAGAACTCTGGTTCATAACCACAGCACCACTGATCTTCAGATCTGCAAATAGCTGAGGGGCAGCTGAGCTCCCTTCTGAGTCATCAGGAATTCAACCCCATGCTAACAAATGAACAGCCCAGTCAGCCGCAGAGAGCGCTGCGTCTCCACCTTGCCTGCAGCGGTGTAGGCTGGGGAGATAGAGCTTGTGTCTCCAAGAAGAGAGCAGGCTTTCTGAAAGTGTATTTACCAAGGCATTTCAATTAACAGTGGTTTTAAACACTGCTTCACATCCAGTCCAAGCAAAAATACAATTGTATATGAAGATGCTGAGGAGACTGGAGCATCTCAGGGCTCAGTTTTGGGGCCAGTCTTGTTCGGCATCTTTATTGATGACCTGGACNGGCTGAGGGAGCTGGGCATGTTTAGTTTGGAGAAGAGGAGGCTGAGGGGGGACCTCATTGCCCTCTGTAACTACCTTTACATCCTCTGACATAAAGCATCTTCCAGTCACCTCAGATAAGACTCCCAGACCAGCTAGTTCATCATGCACCTTGTTCACTGTTGCCTGTCTTTGATACAAAAGGATATTCTAGCCACAAGTACTGCAATTGCTATGTAAGATCTCCTTCTATGTCTTCACAATATCACAGAATGTTAGGGGTTGGAAGGGACCTCTGGAGATCAACTAGTCCAACCCTCCTGCAAAAGCAGGAGAACCTAGAGCAGGTTGCACAAGATGATACCTTCAACAGAGATCAGCAAGGAATCTGCTTCCTATCCAAGCAAGCCCGTTGAACAGATGTGCTCCATGAAGAGGAGAGATAAATCTGCTTCCCCCAGGCTTGGGGGGCTTAAAAAGCCATGCTAGCTTAGGACCCAAGGACTGCTGGAGCATGTCCAAAGAAGGTCAATGAAGCTGGTGAAGGGTCTAGAGCAAGAGTTTTATGAAGAGCAGCTGAGGCAACTGGGGTTGTTCAGCCTGAAGACGAAGAGGCCGAGGGAAGACCTTCTCACTCTCCTAGCAGGGTGGGGGTCAGTCTCTTCTCCCAGATGACTAGNAGCTGCGTTCAGGAAACCTAGCCATGATGATGACATCAGTGTAGATTCAGGTTGGGTATTAAGGAAAAAATTCTTCACTGAAAGAGTTGTTAGGCATTGGCACAGGCTGCCCAGGGAAGTGGTGGAGTTGCCATCCCTGGAGGTGTTCAAAAAACATGGAGACGTGGCACTTTGTGACATGGTTTAGTGCCATGGGGATGTAAGGTTGATGGTTGGACTTGATGATCTTGGAGCTCTTTTCCAATCTTAATGATTCTATGATTCACTAGAGCACAGGGAAGGCCAGATTTTATTGAGTTTAGAGGCCATACGCATAAGAAATCTTGGGCAAGCTAGACACGTGCCAAGCAGTTTGACAGACTCATGAAAAAGGCCACTGCTGCTGACCACCCAGCAAGCAGAGGGCTTGGTGCAGCATTCCTTATCAGTCACTGTCTATCAAGCCTAATCATATGGCATAATAATAAGTTTTACATTTAAAAAGGAATGAATAACCAGGGGAAAAAAATACTGCAATGGAAGGTTAGAGGTGAAGTTCAACTATGGTAAGAAACCCTAAAGACAAACACATTTCACATTTTGAAATCTGTTTCTGTTCCTCAGCTTCGATCACCTCTTTGCTAGTGAGATTTGGCTCTAGCCCAGCTCTCCTGAGGAAGCAGAGGCAAGGATTTTCCAAAGGATTTGTCACCCAGATCTTCTCCTGCAACACTCCCTTGGGAATTTTCTAATGAGCAAGGTTCTCATTTGAAAAAACAATGCCTTTTAAAAGGCTGGGCAATGGCCATGAGAAACCCAAGAGCAACATTTCTGCCTCAGACCTAGCTCCCAGCCCAACGTTGGCCTACAAGCCCTGCTGCCCTCCACCTCTTTATTGAGGATGTTTTCATTATTGTTCAATTTGCAACGAGTTTAGCTTCACGTCCTTCATTGGATTACTGTGATATTTCATGTCCTCTCCTCTCCTCCTCTTCTTTTTATAGACTGGTAATCCAAGTCCCCTGGTAAAGCTAAGTAATCTTGATCAGATTTTAATCAAAGTAAGCCAGATCCTCAGCTGCCAGTATTGATGCCTCTGCCTTTAAATATTTGAACACTGTCGATTTAACCCGGCGAGACATGGCCCCTGTCCGTTCAGAACATTTAAATTCCATCCTATGCATCGAGCTAAAACAACAAGACAGAACAAGCAACCTGCTGCAAAGGGGTTTTAGTTTATAAAACCAATATTCAGGATTTCAGAACTAAATGAAAATCTGAGATAATCCCTCTCCAAATCCAGCCTGGGAAAAGCACTCCGGACAGATCAGTAGCAAGTAACTTCTTAAGATCCTTTTTTCCTCTTGTGAAAGCTACCATCAAGTCAGAGCCAAAGGGAAATTACCCACAATGCCTCCCTGCTTGACATGACCCAGAGAAACCACATTTTCTACCCATAGAAAATGCCTGTTTTACCCATGCAGCCTTCTCCAGGATGGACCTGCTTCTGCTTTGTTCAGCAACGACCCTTGTGTCACTGCCAAACCCCAGTACCCAAAATCAGCATATTAGTTGGAAAATAATGAGATATCTGGAATACAAAACGTTGGCTCCATTTTCCGTACCTTTAAAGATTACATCTGCCAGCTTCCCTCAGCAGATCAGAAAGATAAAAAAGCACTTAGATGAAAGAGAGTCTTGTCTAATCGCCTGACTCCAGGAGACAAGTTGGAGGTGATGGGGGCTGTCCCACAGAACTTGTCACTACTTGGACTGCAAACAGCATCCAAGTGAAGCCAGAAATAGATGATTGCCTAAAACATTCTGGTAAAGGCAAGATAACCCAGTTACACTGATTTACATTTTGGAGTAAACTCCTCAGAAGCACTAGGGACTTCACAGGTTCTCTTTGGTCTTTTCCACTGAGAGAGAGGTTAAATTGAAGTCAAGCATGTCTTGTGCTTACACAAGCATCACCTGAGGAGTTACGCCAGTGCATCACAATAAATCTGCATTCTCATCCTTACTGCTAAAATGTCGTAAGGTCTTCAGGGTTTGTCAGAATCACACTTTAGTTTAGGCCCAGTCCTGACCAGGAGGAGGAGAACAACTTGAGAATCTCAGTCCCTCCTTCCCTCAGGAGGCTGAGGTTTCCTACCCACCTTCTCCAGCTGTTGGCTGGAGCTGCTCTCCCTTCTACCTCCAGCTAGGTTAGTTTACAAGCTGGCAGGCTGGGATCAGATCCTCTCCTGCTCATGACTGTTATTGTCATCCTGTTTTTCACAACTAGGTGTCCCATCAGTTTTGCTCTCCATACCCCAAAGTCAAGCTAGAGGAAATACAATCACCGTCTTGAAAGACCTCAAGACATAGCCCAGTCCTGGAACTGCACTTGGATGCATATTACATCCTTCGTGCAAGCCCAGTAGAAGTAGTGACCCCTTCAACTTATCAATACTACAGGATTAGATGCTGCCCTGCAAGAGACAAAGCCATGAGGCAGTGTCATTACAGAGTCACAGAATGGTAGAGGCTGGAAGGAACCTCTGAGGATCACCTAGTCCAACTGCTCTGCTAAAGCAAGGTCACCCAGGTTGCCCAGGGTTGTGTCCAGGTGGTGATCTCAGCCTTTCCTCCTCAGAGGGATCCTCAAGACCCCTCAGCATCTTTGTAGCCTCTGCTGGACTCTTTCCAGTAGTTCCTTGTTTCTCAAACTGGAGACCCCAAATACGAACTCAGTACTCCAAATGTGGCCTCGTGTTATTACTCATTAAGGGGACCAAAAATGGGCTAGGCATTATAAAAACATAAGTCAGCTGATGGTTGCAAGGAGAAATTCCAAAAAGTCAGAGCTAGGGGATGAGGAAAGAGCAAGGACTTTTTCTTTCCCCATGGCTCCACCACAGCTCTGTGAGTAGAAATGTGCTCCAGTGGACACTACTCCACCAATTTCTTCCCATATGGAAGGAACACTAAAGAGGCAGCAAAGCCCCTGGTGTTATGTGCAGGGACTGACTCCAAACCCTGTAAGGGGTTTAAATCCAAGTCACTGGTGGCTTCTCCAGTCTCCAGACGTACCAGACAAGCAACCCTCATGGTATCAATCCAGCTGCAAATAGACACTTGGGAAAGCTACGGCAAATGGCTAAGGTGAGACTCAACACAGGTTGTGTATTAACAGGCAAATTAAACCACCCTGTAATAGTCTTATGAAGGAGCCTATATGGAGGAGCATCTGCAGGAGGGCTAACCAGCTTCAGCTCCTGCAAGCTTACCACATCTTTTGTCCTTTCATGTTAGCTCAACCAAGCATCCCTGATTCGAGACACAGGTTCTTACAACAGATGGTCTTATTAGTGCCAGCATGTAGTGACAAGGAGACAACAACAGGTGGCCTAGACAGTAAGTGGAATATTTCACCCCACTTGCCCTGAAACAGATTCAAGATCATGCCAAAGGTAACTAGGATGAGAGCACAAAAAAGTTGTCGTGCATAAGCAGTCTACATTATCCCCATATGCCTTCTGCCCTGTTAAGATCTCAGCTGGAACATGCTGTCCAGTTTGGGATGCTGATCTCCCTGACAGTATGAACAATTGGAAACAGTCCAAAGGAGACAGACAACAGTGACTGGAAATCTATAGGAGATGGTTGGCAAGGAGAGAGGGAAAGCATTTGTGATGCTCAGTCTAGGGAGAATGGAGACATGGTTACAGTCTTCAGACAAGCAAAAAGGAAAGAGAGAAAAAAGCCCCACCTTTCCCCACCTGTGGAAAGCACAAGAAATCCTAAGCTTAATTCAAAACAAGGAACCTTCAGTCAAACACAAAGACCAACTTTCCAAGTGTACAGACAGCAAAAGTGCTAAGTAGTTGTCAGCTTTCCACTGCTTCCTTCAAAACATCCACAGTTAAATTAAACCCTTTGGACTAGACTATAGAAGACCCCATAACTCAGACATGAGGAAGTCAAGAGAGTTACGAGCTCATTCTGCACTGTGACGTGGGGAACAGATAGTCCAACGCCAGTGGAAAAGAAATTCATTTCCAGCTCATCATAAAAAACACCAAAGGAACAAAAAGCCACACAGCAGCTGCTGCTTCGAGGGACCTTTAAAAACCCTTCCAGTGTGAAAAGGCCAGCAGGGGAGGGGAGCAGGGGTGTGCTTTGAGGGCTGGCAGGAGCAGGGGGAATGGAGAGGAAAAAGCCACAGCAAAGCTAGGCCTGCTAGCGTTGTGGCAAACAGATCAAGAAGAACAGAGCAGCAATACCTACCTGCCAAAGCAAAGCCTTGCAGAACTCAAAAGGATGCTCCTAGAGTGTTCAAAGCTGTTCTCTGCTAAGTGACTCACTCACCACACACTGTTTAGCCGGTACCATCAGCAAGAGGGGCCTTGTGCCCTCACAGGACCTCCCATGGAGTCTCAGGCTCTCTCTCCTCCAGCACACACAAGCCTTGTTCTTGGCTGGTAGCTCCATGGTTCACTTGTGCTGAGCCAGTTTTGCCTGCAGGGAAGGCCATTTCCAGGCTCTAAGTCAGGACTGAGTCCCCAAGCTGACTCTAGCATTTCATGGGTGCCAACGCAAGGCAGGAGGAATGCAGCTGGGTGCTCACAGCAGCCAGAGGAGAAAGAGTTTAGGGATGTTCATGTCCAAGGAAATAAAAAAATGCATGTATTTATACATATCCAAACAAACTAAATATCTATTTTGATATAGCCAAACAAATAAATCACAAGCACAGAAGCTCTTCAAGCCCAAGGCAAACCTGGGTGCCTCCATGCTCTCCTGAACTTTACTCTCCTGGGAACATGGGCAGGAGCCCAGGATTCATACTGTCCTCCTTGGATTTCTGTTCTGGCTGCTAGCTGACCTCCATGTGAACAAAAAATACAGCCATTTTGGTGGCTGACCCATCATGGGCCTGTCCTATTCCAGATACGTTGTCTGGAGTGGATTCTTGCATCATATCTTCTACTCTGTCCAAGCCCAAACTCCTTCTTGCGCTCTGTGGCCCAAACCTCCCTGCACTTGAGCTCTCCATGTGTTTTTGGCTGGATCTAGAGTTCAGGGAGCTGAGAGCTGCTTGGAGAAACCAAACTCTGTCTATTTGCCTTGGTACTCATAGGAAAACACAGCTTGACACAGATCCATGATAAAGCCTAACCATCTGACAGAGAGTCCCCTAGTGACGCAGACAAGTTTGCAGCAGGTTTCACTCCAGATCTAGCCATTCCTGCACGCCAGACCTAAATTTGAAGTCCAGAAACATTCCTCCTGAGTTTCTTCTCCCACGTTGACTTGTTTGTGTTGAGGCTCGGCTCAGACCGTCAAAGTCACTGTATTTGCAAGATGACATGCAGCCAAAGTCAGCCCACCTGAGAAGAAACTTCTTGACCTCTTCCACCACTCCTTTCCCCACGTGCAACACAGAGAGACTGAGATGCATCTGCAGTGAACTATTATCCTCTGCACTCTGCCTCCTGCTTTGTTTATAGAGAGTTTGGGGAGATTTGTGGGTCTGGTGATGAATTATAGGGAAGACGACAAACATATTTTACTGTCCTGGGCAAGGAGTGCTGGAATCCTGTGGACATCTGGAGGAATTATTTGCAGAAAATTAACATTGTTTGTCATTTGCATGATGAACTTCTAGATCTTGAATGAATGATGGGAAGAAACTGGTGGGAGATGTTCATTATCCGTGCTAGAGTGAAGCCCCTTGACACAATGCTAAGGTCACCATGATGTATGGACCTGCTGAGTGACAAGTGTGAGTGCTCTGGAATTGAACACACACTATAACTGGGGGAGTAAGAGATCTGCCACATTAAATGCCGAGGCGTTAATAATTGTTGCTTGCCTCTGATTGCAGGAGTTTCAGATGCACTTCTTCTGGCTGTCTCATAGGGCACACATGTTAACTCCTTCCTGACTCATGTCAGAGGACACAAAATTCAGTTAGAGGCACATACAGGTAACCCAGGCAGGCTCATGGATTAAAAGTTTCAGGCTTTCTTGTTTATCTCTTGATGTGTCCTTTGGGTACATGCTCTCAGCAACTCCCTGGCACAGATTCCTCACCTCTGCCTCAGCAGCAGTTACAAATCCCAGGCAGCAGCAGCAGATGATGTGCCTTCACCAGCCCTGCAAGGGAGGCACTCAAATTCACAGCATGGCAGAGAAGCCCTTAAAGTTTTCCCAGTGCTACAGTGCAGCACATCTCATTCCTCTCTGTGTTAATATTTGCTGCTTGGGAGCTAACCTCAGGTTTTTTCTTTGCAGCTCTAACATGTACCAATGCCAGGGAGCAGCTCTCCTCAAGAGCTGGAAGCACCACTAGCTGCAAGGCAGTGTGGCAGGCACCCAGAAAAATTGTGTCTGAGAAACATTGTCTTGCTTAGGACATGGCTTTTGGTCTCTCAGCATCTCAGTTTCTTCCCGTGTAAAGCAGAAATACTACTTGATCTGCTTCTGAATTGTTGCTCCTAAGTCCCTTGAGTCAGTGTTTCACAAACTCAAAGGAGGCAAGGTCCCCTCTGCTTCCTAAGGAAAGAGGCACAGTTTGGGTACAGAAAGGATGTGAGGTCTCTCCAGAGGAGCAGTGCCAACTGCATAAGCAGCCTTGTTAGAGAATGTGGCAAAAAAAGCAGAGGGAATGTGGGCCTGGATCAAATCCACTTGCAGAAGCACCACCTCAAGTGCTTTTGTAAGCTCTTCTAAATTCATTTCCCAGTGCTTTCACCCCCCTACCTCTAACAACAAAGAGCAGCACTCCTCTTCCTCTTAGGGCTGCTGGCAAGACAAATTCACAAACAGTTGAGGCAAGAAAGCAGAAGAATGTATACTTACTGAAAGATGTAACGAAAAAACCCAAACGTTTTGGGCACCAGGACCATTCCAGCACCACCACATGACAAGGAAAGCAAAGGAAATCCTTTGCTCCAGACTGCAGCCACCCCAGGAGCATTAGGGAGCGGGGATCTAAGGAGAGATAATTACACTGGCAGTATTCTCTGTGCAAAGGTACTGCCAAAATACGCTGACACCTTTTCTTATCTCAAACGAAGCCCTGCACTGATTAACACAGGCAGGAAAATTCCATCCCTGCCTTTCGGAAAGATCTCGAGGCCATGATGTGATGATCAACTGGATGGGGCAAAGCAGCTTGATTCCACTGGAAGACAGGGAATGAGAGCACCCTATAGATTTGGGGCAGGTGTGGGAAAGCCAGCACCATAGCCACCAGTATGCTCTGAGATCAACTGCAGCTCAGGGGCTGGCTCCATTCCCAGCTCTACCCCCTTCCTGGGACCGGAGCTGAGACAGGGAAGAAAAATGAGCATCTGGAAGTCCATATGAATAAGCTAATGCCGCAGAGCTGTCAGTCATGTGCTAATACCCTTAGCTAAAGAAACATATTGATCCTGATTGCCTGGAATTGCACTTGAAAAGGGCTGGGTGACATTTCCAAGGAGACCCGAGCTACTTTCAAGTCAATTAGCGGCATTGGAGGCTTCATGCCGAGGGGACGCACTCACCTCCGAGGAATGCCAGGAGAGAATGAGAATTGAATTAAGCCTTTTCATACACCGAAAAACAAATCCTTTAATGGCCTGTAACAGCTGACGGGACACCCAGGGTCGCCAAATGCATGCTGGCAGCAGCTAGGTGAAGAAGTTTCCTCGTGATGAAGCTGAGGACTGCAGAGCAGCTGAATCCTTGCTAAGGGACCAGGAGGGAATGCAGAGCTGCACAGGGTAAATCCTTCAGACAAGGGAGCAGAGGGAAGCAAAGTTTAAGTTCCATGTCAACTGTGCGTGTAAAGCTCTTCATTCCTCTCCAGGTACCTGACTTGCCTTGGGGCTCAAGAGGAACACCACAGCCAGCAACATCTCATGTACGACTGAGCAGCATGTGACCCTTGTGGAACAGGCACTTAGATGAGGTTTTTTGCCTGCTGCCTTCCCCAGAAAATTCCTTCCTCACATGAAACCCAAAGACTCCTACAGACCCTAGGAGCCCAGGCAGGTTTGAAACCAGCAGAGCCAGAAAAGTTAGGGTAAACTCTACAATCCCTCTGATTTTTCTACTTGCAGGGGCTCTGACCCATATTTAGTTTCCATGGTTCCTTTTATGTTCCTATAAACATCAGGCTTGTAGCTGAATTCAAGGCTTTCTGGACAGCTTTACAGAGATGATTTCCTGCTCCCTTGCAGTACCTGCAGTCATTCTGTCTCACAAGCCAAGGAGCACAACCCTTCAATCCCTGCACAGGAGGGTGAGGAGCCCCAGTGAAAAGCTTTTCAATCTATTCTGCAAAGGTGAAAGTGACCCCACCAGCTACAGAGTGACTGAGAAGCCTCAGATCTGAACAAGACCCAGGAGAATTTGAGTCTTCCTGAATACGGCACAGAAAAAAGAAACTGGAAAAAGAAGTCAGCCCACCTGTTTTTCTCCAGCCTCAGTTCTGCAATGAGCTCTGCAAACTCTCAGACACTGTGTGTTTCCTTGTGATAGCATCTCTCAGTCACGAGCACAAAGCCATCTTTAACGTACTGGTGACATTTGGAGGACCTAGAAATGCCAGTGTATTCTTCCAAGTGTTGCAACAGCCCAGGAAAAGCCATCCTTTGCCCCCACCTTCCAAAGCCAAGTAGTTCAGCCTAAGCCTACAGTAAAATCATGTCCTCATCCACCCACCTACACCAGGGATGCTGCAGCAAGAGCTCTAATGGGGCTAATCCTTCTTGCAGGAAACTGCCACTCCAGCAGCACAAGTTTTACAGGGTTTGTAATCACAAGATTTGCTACCCCTCCTCATCATGATGCAGGTTTTCCTAGTCTAGCAAAAACCAAGACCCTCTTGGTGCTCTCCTGGCTTTCTCCCCTCCCCTCTTCTCCCCACTGCTCCAGTCCTGAACTGAGGAAAGAGACATCCAGCTCCAGTCCCAAAGGAAATCAAATAGAAGCTGTTCCTTCCAACTCAGCTAAAGAAAAGAGCCTGTGTTTATAAACCTGCAGGCTTCGAGCAGAATAAATGAATCTCCTAATAGCCCCTGCAGGCAGGAGACTTAGGAAATGGATTCTCCCATGGGTTCACCATGGAGTGCCCCTCCAACTTATAAATCAAGTGTTTTCTCATTGGTGATCCTCGCAGCGAGCGATTTTCCAGAGCAGAAAATGAAAGCAGAATTCCAACACACATCTGACAAGTCCTGCAGAGCCAGAGGCACCCATTCTCTCTGGTGACAGAGATTACACACACTTCAGACCACACAAACATACCTGTCCAAAGCACAGCCAAAAGGCTTAAGAAACACATTTTCACTCAAACACCACAGTGCAAGGTGTCAGGCTCGTTTTGCAAGGGCTGGTAGGAGCCTGGGTCTCAATTAAAGCTAGCAGGGCTCAAAAGAGTCTTTTGCAGTATTTCCAGCTTGTAACAGAAAGCATGGGTCAGATTACTGAAAGCACCTGAGAAACACAGACGTCTGAGGCTCAGCTTCAAAGTGACCCTTGTTTCAACACCCACATGTTTTCCTCCGTGGATGGAATACAGTTAAAAGTGGCACAAGACTACTATTTCATACTAAAAGAGGTCAACCAGACCACACTGATGCAGACACTGGCTACACTTAGAGCTAGAGAGCAGAGGCACAAAAGTGACTTTGCCAAGGCTGTACAGTAAATCCAAAGCACAACAGAGACTTAACCCCGAGTCTCCCCAACTCCTCCTTTTCTCCCAAACCACTGCACTTTTCTTTCTGCTTACTCTTAAAAGCCAACTGAAGGGATATGGTATGGCTGCATGGACATGCTAGTGAGGACCACAACCAAGAGAGAGAATCCACTCCCTTTGAGAGATGGGAAGAAAGCAGAGAGAAACAGCAGGGTGCTCCTGACAAGGTAGGAAGGAAAGCAAAGGGGATTTATTTTTTGCTTATACTGTGAAGAGTTGTCTGCATTTCCCTTATTAACAGCAAGGCTCAGCCCTAGCTGGAGAACAGCTAAAGAATGGGGTCTTTTCAAAGCACCATTTCTCTATAAATATCCAGCATGAGCTGTTGCCCATGAAAGCAGCCCATTACATTTCTGGGGCTCTCTCAGCCATGCAGGAAGACAAACTAGTTGACTTAATGACCCTTTCTGTGTTTCAAACAAAGCAACATCATCTCTCTAACCACCAGCAGCCAGGGAGGACCCAAAAAGCCAGTGTAAAACATGCAAGAAAGTCAACTTTGATTGTCCCAGGGTCTACAGAGGGGATGGTTCAGTTTACCTCCAGGCCTGAGGGATCATCAACTCATCTGTATGGAGATTCCACCATGTATGCTAGTGTATTTTGTCAGTTTTTAATCGAGAAGTAGTTCCCTCTGCTACAGAGCACCACATGCAGGAGGGACTAATCCAGCTGCCCTTAACTCCAGAAAGGAATCTGCCACAATAACTATGTAGTAGTCATGGATGTTGTAGAAAGGGCATGAGGACAGAGGCACCAGAGGTGGATGCACTTAACTGGCCAGATGATGAGCCACTGGGTTAATGGGCTCTGTGCTGAGTGAGTGGAAGGGGAGCAAGCAGATGTCTGGGAAAGCTGGAGGGATGGGAGAAGGAGAAGACCTGCATCAAGAAGTTCCTCACCACAAGGGTGGTGGAACACTGGAACAGGTTGCCCAGGGAGGTGGTTGAGTGCCCATCCCTGGAGGCATTCGAGGTGAGGCTTGCCAGGGCTCTGAGCAAGCTGCTCTAGTTGGGGATGTCCCTGCCCACTGCAGGGGGGTTGGACTAGATGAGCTCCAGAGGTCCCTTCCAACCCAAACCATTCTAGGATTCTATGACCAAGTTTTAAAGCTGTCAGCTCTGGCCCTAGTTGCCATTATGAATTTCTTCTACCCTTGGGAAAGAAGATGCAAAACCCAACAGAGTATGAATTTGGAGGAGGACTTAGGTTTTTCTTACAGCCAGCTTCAATCCTTTTCAAGCCCCAGTTCACCTCAGCAATTCCCACTGTAGAGGCCTCAGAGAATCCAACAATACAAGGAGTCCACATCCTTGCACAATGTTTAAATACACACACACCCCAGGGACAGATCTTTCTACCTTCTCCTGTCTAGGCCTGAGGGCTCAGCTGTGTCTTCTCACATACGTATTTTTAAGGAGGCAGGAGAATTAAGTTTTATTAACATAAGGGCTGTGATTCTCTCTGTCACATGTTGCCACGACACGGGAGTTCAACATGACGTGTAACACCAGGAGGGCTACCAGTAAAACTGCAAGAGCTAGCAACCAAAAGACCTAGGTTCAGGCCAGAGGCAAAGACAAAGCACAAGATGACAAGAGGCTGAACATCTTGTATTGCTCTCACGTGTGTCCTCAGGTCAGGTGTGGAGCAACAACAGTGAGGCAAGGCAGCAATGAAACAATGCTGATCCTGTTTTCCTTGCCCTGTGCCATTCATACTCTAAGGCTGTTAGAGCTGCAGCCACGTGTTCCTCACAGCTACAGAGAGAGAGAAAGAGAGGATTTTATTTTCTCCCTAAAGCTAAATCTATAATCCAAAACCTATGGATAAAAAAACAAGGTTGGAAAAGGAAGCCATGTCCAGCTCTCATCACCCAAGAACGAGCTGTGCAACCACCTGGGTGCCAATAGGACAGAGATAACAATACTGAAGTGGATAAAATCACTTGTTCCACAAGGGCTTTCTGGGACCATTAGTTAATTAAGCTGCCAACAGATAAAGGTCTATACATAGAAAGCTCTGATCACCTTCAGCACGCAAGCCTAAAGAAGAGGTGTAGGTTTTAATGCCCACCCTCTGCCTGCCTCCAAAATGCAAACCTATTCTTTCTTGCCATGTTCTCTGCTCTCACAGAGCAGTAAGAGTTAAAAACAAATCCATGCTCCTTCAGCAAAAGCAAAGACACTGCCAAGCACATGAACACCAGGGAGAAGGCAAGCACAAGCCCGCGGCTTGCAAGCTGCCCAGCTGTATTATTCCTTGAAACAAAGACATCACTTAGTGCAATGATTTTTCATGAGGTGCAAGGGATGCAATCCCTGTGATGAGCCCCTCTGGGACCCAACATCCTCTTGGGAGCATCAGTTGGGATGCAACGAGCAGCTTTTTGCTTTGCCCATCCTCAGCCCAACAGCAGCCACATCCCAGCTTTCCCCACAGGTGCAGATGTGGCTTCATTACCTACCCCATCCATTGGACCTACCCCATCCAGGCTGTGGTCTCAGCAAAGTTAAATGCAGGTAGGGTGTTTCTAGAGAGTACTCCCCTCCACATGGTGAACTGAAAAGGAAAAATGGATTTGGAAGCCCAAGAATGGATGGGAGCAAAGAGATACTGCTCTCGAAAGACCTTTAAAACCACAGAGCATCATAAGCTCTCAGCAAACAAGAAATCCAAGGATTGCAATTACCTCTCTGAGCACCCTTGAAGATGCTGCAGGATTAAGCAGGGCTCTCTCCTCAAACCTTGCCTTCCCAAACATGATGGCTTTCCAGTGTACCTTTACCTCACTGGTGACCCACAGAGTCCTTTCAACAACATTTCCACCCTTACATTTAACTCTCACTCAGGAGCTGAAGCCAGAAGTTAAGTGGTTTACACAGTGCTGAGAGGAGCAGCATAATTTTCTGCTGGCTCCCCACGTGAGTTACAGCCCCCTCTGGGCAGTGCAGAATTGCTTTTGAAGAGCAGCTAGAAACACTTCAGCACTTTCTGAACAGATAAAAGGAGAGCTGTCAAGCCCAGTACATTCTGGGGAAGAGGGAGATTTTACTTCCCAGTGGCTGTTTACAGCTCTAGCATTAGCCCTAGCTGGGATAGCATTAACCATCACCATGCTCTAGCCAAGTTACCATCACCACCCCACACTTGTATTTGCCATCAGCTCCAGGAGAATGTTACTGCAGCAGCCTTATGGTTAAGCAAATCCTAGCAAACTCATACCCCTTCTGCTGCCATCCAGCTTTTCTGAGGCTCTGACTCCTCTAACACACTAGAGTCAGAGACAGCCCCTGTTTTCACAGCTAGTTAGAGGGCAGAAGCTGGAAAGAGGAGCTCTGGGGAGGAAGACATGGTCACATCCTCTCACTTCTCTGAAACAGCACAGTGTGATGGGCTTCTGGTCCATCATAGATGTAAAGCTGTGCACATGTGGCAGTGTGACCCCAAAAGTAGCAATGAAACCATGGGATTGAGTAGCAGCATTTTACCCCTCCTCCCTCCGCATCTTGCTTCTTCCTACCTCACAAGTGTTTCCAACAAAATAGCTCAGGAACAACCTTCATTACTTGGAACACTTTCCAAACCCATTTAATCTTTAGCATCATGCATCTACTGGACAGAGTCCAGTGGAGGCTACAAAGACACTGAGCAGACTGGAGCATCTCTCTGAAGAGGAAAGGCTGAGGCACCTGGGGCTGGTTAGCCTGGAGAAGAGAAGACAAAGAGGATCTTCTCAATGCTTAACAATATCTAAAGGGTGGGGGCAAGAGGATGGGGCCAGACTCTCTTCAGTGGTGCCCAGGGACAGGCCAAGGGGCAATGGGCACCATGTAAAAAGGGAAAGAAAGAAAGGGAAGAGAACTCCATGGCTGCATCAAGACCTGCTGGTCAAATTAAAAAGCAAGAAAGAGCTACACAGAAGCAGGGACAAGAATCTTGGGAAGAGTACAGAGATGCTGCCCGATGGTGTAGAGATGAGGTCAGGAAGGCTAAAGCACAGCTAGAACTCAACTTAGCAAAGGATGCAAAGAATAACAAGAAGGGATCCTACAGGTACATCAATGAAAAAAGGAAGGTCAAAGAAAACATTCCCGCCTTGATGAGCAAGAATGGAGAACTCATAACAACAGATGAGGAGAAGGCTGAGGTTCTCAACAACTTTTTTTCTTCCGTCTTCACTGGCAACCTC
>VWZO01005924.1:272804-326486 GCA_013396975.1 Bucco capensis
TCTAGTTGGGGATGTGCCTGCCCACTGCAGGGGAGTTGGACTAGATGACCTCCAGAGGTCTCTTCCAACCCAAATCATTCTGTGATTCTATGATTCTATGATAAAACACAGGAAGTTCCACCTAAACATAAGGAAAAACTTTCCTGTAAGGGTTAATGGAGCACTGGCCCAGGCTGCCCAGAGAGGTTGTGGAGTCTCCTTCCTCTGGAGAGATTCCAAACCTGCCTCGATATGATCCTGGACAACTTGCTCTGGGTGACCCTGCTTTAGCAGGGGGGCTGGACTAGATGATCTCCAGAGGTCCCTCACAACCCCTTACCATGCTGGGATTCTGTGACCCATGGTAGGCCACAGCATTGAGTTCTNAATGTGATCCTGGACAACTTGCTCTGGGTGACCCATGGTAGGCCACAGCATTGAGTTCTGCAATTTGCCTACATGGTGTAGCAAGCATTTTCTCCTTTTGGAGCATCCACAACATCATTTCACTGCTGATGTAGAATGAGATGAAAAAGCAGGAGGCAGTCCAGGGGAGAAGAAATAAAACTGTCACCACTTCAGGAAGAAGAAATGGCAAGGAAAGGTTAAATGAACTAGGTTAATTCAGACTAGGGGGAAGAAAAAAAAAGAAGACTAAAGCACAGAAGCATAACAATCTTCCAGTAGCTAGCAGGTTATTAAGACAGCAGTCAATTGTTCTCTGTGTTCACAGTGGCAGGAGAAGAAGAAATAATTCAACTTGGAGCAAAGAGAGCTTAAGTTTAGACATTAAAAAACCCAACAACAAAAACCTCTCTCTCGCTAGAAGAGAAACCAGAGAAGTTGCAGAATTTTCACCAGAGACATCTACAGAAAGGTTAAACAAACACCTGTGTGGAGGGGAAAGGTGTAATTGATCTCTCCTCAGTGCCAACATATGGAGTAGATTATCTGCAGAGGCTCATTCCAGCTCTGAAATACTAACAACAACAAACTTTCAAACTGCTTTCTTCATACATTTTTAATTGCATTTTAATTTTTGTCCTCATAGAGCTCAAGATAAGTGTATAAAAAGCTGTGTCTAATAAATCAGAGATGATCTGTTTCCCATTTCTCCAATGTAATAAAAAGGTGTAGAAGTTCCAAATCAGAATGGGTAGATGTTAAGCTACACAGTCGCGCCAATAAATAAGTATGGGTGTCACGTCCCCTTTTGCTTTGCCAAAAATAGTACCAAATTATGCCAACCAATGAGAAACTAGGTTTCATTAGGAAATGAACTTTAAAATACAAGATTAAAACGTGTTTTTTAAATCAAGATTTCCTGCTTGTTGATTTAAATCATGATTAAAATGGGTGATTTAAATCAACCATCCTGAACAAAACATGCATCTTTCTCAAGTCGCTAAGGCAGAGAAGAAAGTGGTGCCCTGAAGATCAGTCGGGTAATTCTAGTTTGTACCACTCTGCTCTTTCTCCAGCTAAGCAGTTTACCACATTCATCTTTTCAGAAGAAAAAGCAATTTCCATATCCAAGCCTGACACCTTTAGTCCCTTTCATTACCCTTCTCTCGACCTCATGTCTCCCCACTTCTCCTGTCCAAGGAGAATCATCAAGAAATTTCAAGCTGACACACAATCTGTTTCAAACAAACTTCCCTGCGACAATTATAATCAGATCCTCCCTGGATGTAAATAGAGTTTCAGAGCGTAGGCTCCAATCACTGCGTGTGAGTAATTATGACAGGATTTCAAAAGCCACCCTCAAGAACAAGTGGAAAGTAGAATCCACATGTCTTCTCATCGGCTGGACGTACACAGACAAGAGGGGAACTGTCTGCCAGCAAGATATGGAGGAAAGACCTCGTTACAAACTGGGTTTTTCATCCCAGAGTTGGACCTGTGGCTTGTGTCAGGGATGCACTGCATCCTCACCAGACCCCAGCCACTTCCAGTATGTCTTTCATAGAATCCTAGAATGGCCAGGTTGGAAGGGACCCTAAAGATCATCTAATTCCAACCTCCCCACACTGAGCAGGGATGCCAATCACTAGACCAGGTCACCCAGGGCTGCATCCAGCCTGGCCTTGAACACTGCCAGGGATGGGGCATCCACAACCTCTCTGGGCAACCTGTGCCAGTGCCTAACCACTCTCCGGGTAAAGAACTTCCTCATAATCTCCAATCTAAATTTCCCCTCCTTCAGCTTATTACAATTCCCCCTTGTCCTATCACAGTCCGACTTTGAACATTTCAGTTTGGGTGGCTGAGCATCTTTTGTCTAAGCCTTCTGGCTTCTTGTTCTCCTCCCACCAAATGTCCTTTTTGCTGCTCAATGGATGGGGCAGCTTGACGTTTATTAGACAGAGTAGAGTTGGTCTAAGTGAACTTCAACCTGTGCCTAAGGGAATCATGAAGTTTATGGGCTGAGGTAACTCTGAAGTCCCACAGGGAGCTACAGCCATATCTCACACATTTGGGTGGCAGAGTCAAAGCCAATTTCTGGCTCCAGGAACAGACACAGCCAGGTACTATCATCTGTGGGTCAGTCCCACAAAGCAGAAGGAAAGTCATGGCCAAACACAGCAAAAGAGCACTGCCAGGCATTACATTTCTCAGCTACAGTCTAGAGCATCAGAGTGCCACCAAAGGGGATGGCTCCATTCCTCTACAGACCATTCTGATTCAGGAATGGGCAGGTCACATCTCCAAGGTCATGTCATATGCTTCACAGAGAAACAGCTCTCCCAGAACACTGAAGAAAGCTCCAGGCTCCAGAGACCCTTTGATTTTCAGCCTACTCTGCCAAGTCCACCAACAGAGGTACAAAATGCTGGTGTTTCAGCATGTGTATCAGAACTAGGCTGAACAGCAGTTCATTTTCCTGGGCCCATGGACACAGAAGGAACTGAGATAGGAAGCAAAGCCCAAAATGCACACCCCTGGCCAGAACACCTTTCAGTTTTCTCTTTCCTTTCCTCCAAATCAAAGATCAACCTGTGGTTCTGAAGACACCCCAAATGGTTTCCACCATTTCTATTTACTTATTTAACTGATCTGAGCTAGAGGAACAGAAAGCTAGTAAGGAAACTGAACTTCAGTGACTACAAAGCAAGAGGGACTCTCCAACCTACCTGATAGACCTCCATGGGCCACATAGAATATCCCAGGGCCACAATCTGCCTTTCCACATATAAGAAGTGCAGGGAGGTATCCTAAGGTGAATAATGAAAACTTTCCAGCAACAATGTGTGAAATGGAGGCAACTCAGTCAGTCCAAGACAACAGCTCTGAGAATCACAAAGATCTCAACCCCAACTTGTCCATCAAGAAAGGAAACACCTCATGGCCATTTTAACTGTCTTGGTAGTAGCCATTTTAGTGGAACAGGAGTAGGAGAAAAAGGGCATCAACAAGGATGGAGGTGGGAAGGAGAAAAGAGGACAAATCAAGGAAATAACTAGAGCTCTAAGAGAGTGTGGAGAGCCCAGAATCAACCTGAAATTTCCTCAGTGCATCCTGAGATTTCATCCGAAACAAAACAATTTCATCAAATGACATTTCAGCAGGAATCCACCAAAACAAAAACTCAGGATTTCACCATCACCACCAAAACTTGTCATTTTCTCTGGATTGGCTTTTAGGAGTCTGTCAAAAATCAATGAATTGTCAAAATTTTGAATGCTTTTTTTTTTGTTCTTTCATTCTTTCCTTGTAGTGCTGCCATTAACTGAAACTGAAAGAATGGCACGTAGGCAGGATTCACCTGATTTTCCCTTCCCACCTATTCTAACTTGCTAAGATTTCCTTCTTTTTTAAACAAAATATAAAGAGTCTGTGAAAGGAAAAGACAACTTATGTTAAAAACTGCACTTGCAGAAAGTAGGAATCTTTGAACACAGGAACAGAAAAGAAACAAAAGACAATCTTCCCATTAAAAGAAGTCCTTCTCCTGTTGGTACAACAGAGCTCTTTGGCAGTTCTTTCTTTAAATTGATTGCTGTGTTGTTTTGTTTGGGGTTGGGTTTTGTTTTTTAACCAGTTTAATATTTTCTCTCTGCATTGAATTGGAAAGCACAACAGGGCACTGGGCAAGTCAGGCTTGAGGTTTCCAGCTTTGGCTCAAAAGTCAAAATCTGTTGCAGATCTCTTGGGTAGAACAGCAGAGAGAGGCCAGGGTGAGCTTTGAAAACAAATTCAACAACTTCCACAGACCAAGAGGCATCTCCTTCCATCTGTCATTCCAAGCAATCCTCCTTGCAGCATGAGAAGCAGGCCAACACCTGAGATAGGGAGCTGCTGGAGAGAGTCCAGCACAGGGCCACCAAGATCATGAAAGGAGTGGAGCATGTGCCCTCTGAGGACAGGNAGATTCACCCTACAACAAGCAAAAGTGGCAGCAAGCTTTCGTCTAGTCTGCTTCTCCTCCTCTCTCTGCAAGCAAACTGACTGCCTGGCCCTGGATTCTGTCATTAGAGACAGGAGTCGTTAAGAATTCATGCCCACTGCCAACACTGCATTTTTTTGGAGAGGTCCTGCACTCAGGCAGAACTAATGAGCAGGCAAAGCAAGAGAACGGCAGTTAAAGCAGAAATCACGCACACAAACATAGCCCAAATGAGAAGGCAGACTTATCTGTAGGTCTTCTCCCCTCTGAGGTATTTCAGCAGGATAGCATAAGGCAGTGTTTACCTGGGGGAATGGATGATTGTCATAGCTGTTATACGGATGGGGAGGCTGAGGGAGGAAGGATCTAACTGTACTCAGATGTACTGGAGGGCTATGTTGGAACTGGGGCTCGATTGGAAAGGACCGATCCTGACATATTCATTGAGCCGAGGAGATGGCAAGGTGAAGACAGCACCATTGCCTACATGACTGTGAAGGCTGCAAATTCTCAGCTGTAAAAATAGGCCAGATAATACCTGTCTGAAGGGGATTTACTCTGCTGTACTTGCAAAATACTTGGCAGTCATTGGACAAAGGATTTTATCAAAATACAGCCAGAGGCTGGACGAGATATTAACCTCCCCCTCTTTCAGCTACTGCAAAAACAAATTTGTGCTGGTTTCTGGGAGCAGAAGGCAGCACTGCTTCCTGCATTTCTGTGAGCCACCCCATGGAGCACGTGCTTACCACTAATAAGAATCCTAACTGCAATGGAAGAGAAGTGAAGGCAACTTAATCACATCTAGAAATAGGACACGCAGAGAAAGGATTCACAGAGGGACAGGCTCCCTTTGCACCCTCAGAGTAGTTTAGGTAATGCAGGATGCTCTTCAATGTATACATTTCCAGGTACAGCTTTACTGAACTGTGGCTGCTAGAGAGTCGTAACTAAAGCATTTCTCACTCACATCTGTTTACGTTGTAAGCCATAAAATTACAGCAGCATTTATTCCTTCTTCCCTTTCTCTTCCCTTGCCTGCTTTTTTCCCCCCAAGCATTCAATTTTTTAGGCCTATAACCCTGAAAATGATGAAAGTCTCCCATTGATTTCAATTGGCTTTTGTTTAAGGGCTTGATAGCAGAGAGAAAAATTGAATGATCATTCACTGAATGAGACAGATTTGGCCCTGTTCCCCAGCTGGTGTAAATCAGTACAAGCCCACAGAGCTCAGAGTCTCCCTGGCCTCTGCTGATGACTTAGCCCACTTTTGTGCACACAGAGAATTTTAACAACGCTGCCCTGTGCTGATGGCACATGGAGCCAGTGTGATGCTCTACTCCAGCTCAGGACTGGGCATGCTCCACCTCATGCACCATGCCATGGGCTAGAAAACAACATTGAAGCTGCCAGGGTCCTTCCCTGGGCCACAAGCCTTTCCACTGCCACAAGGTATCCCAGTTTATTGGATCTTCCATTCTAGCAAAAGGTAGAGCACTCTGCTAATCCCCATGTTCAAAGCAGTAGGTTTGGGGTCTAAATAGGAGTGAGGATACAGGAGACGTGGCCAAAGATCATCAAACCTCTGACAAAATGTATTTTCCCATGAGCTTTCAGTTACCTGATTAGAGACATACAAGAAGAGACATTTGGAGGAGCAAGAACCATATGTCTGCAAGTCTCTAGCACTGTTCAGCTGGATCTTTCTTCTCCACAGAGGAGATTGCTATAGTAGTCCAGGAAAGGAAGGGAAAAGCCAAAGCAAAGAAACGATTAAGCTAACAAGAGAAAAATCTCCTCTGGCTGGCATGTCTCTTGCTCACCTTGATTAGTCAAGCAGGATATAGACATAAAATTACAATTGCTTCCTCTGTTCCCCCTTGCCCCCCTCTTTGTGTGGGGAAGACGTTAAAAACGTCAGGCTTGATTTACCCTGACACTTTGACTGACTCACGACAGCTATAAACTCTCCCCACCAAAGGCAATCTCCTCTACCTGGCAGAGGGAGGAGGTGGGGAAACATGGTCTCCCCCTCTGGCTGTGCACATCAAGCCCAATAACTACTTCTTTCACCCACCTCAAATGAGGAGACAGGCAGCTTTTGTTGGGGCTGCTCAGGCTGTTGCGCGAGTGTGTTTTAAAGAAGGCCACGCGATCTCTCTTTCGCTTTGCGGCTGTCTGTGCTCATTTTTATTGATGCAAGGATCTGAGTATGTGCTGGAGCACACATGTTCAGCTCAATCTGACCACTGCCAACTGCATTACAGCTCAATTTCACCAGGGTGATTAGCTGCAAAAGGAGGGAAAAAAAAACCCCACCAAATGCCAACCTATCCTTGTGCAAACTTCCGGGGAAGAGAAGCACCAAAAAAAGCAATAGCTAAAGTGTGTTTTGGATAGAAAAGCAATAGAAAGCTTGAGCCAGAAGGGAAGGAAAAGAGTTGAATAAAAGGAGAGGCCTATGACTAGTGTTGTGCCACAGGGGTCAGTGCTGGGTCCAGTAATGTTCAATATATTCATCAATGATCTGGATGAAGGGGTAGAGTGTTCCCTCAGCAAGTTTGCGGATGATCCCAGGCTTGGAGGAGTGGCTGGCACACCAGGAGCTGTGCTGCCATCCAGAGTGACCTGGACAGGCTAGAGAGATGGACAGGAAGAAACTTAATGAAATTTAACAAAGGTAAGTGTAAGGTACTGCATCTGGGAAAGAACAACCCCATGGATCAGTACAGACTGGGAACTGATCTGTTGGAAAACAGCCCTGGGGAAAAAGATGTCCTGGTGGCTAGGAGGATGCCCATGAGGCAGCAATGTGCCCTTGTGGCCAAGAGAGCCAATGGCATCCTAGGATACATTAAGAGGAGCGTGGCCAGCAGATGGAGAGAGGGGGATGCAATGCAGGATGGGATATGGTTCTGGCATGTCTCCAGAGGCCTAAGTAGTTCCTACTGGATAGAGGTTTTCTTTTGAAAATACTAATAGGCTGATATGCAGAGCTGCTTGGTTCCCAGGACTCCCACAGAAACTACTCCTCAAAGATCATTAACGTGTGCCCTGCTGAGAAAGCCTTGCAAACATAACCCCACAGCCATGCAGCCTGGCTGCAGCAGTCAACTCAAACTGTACCTAAACAAGGTATGAAAAGGATCTGCTTTCTCCTGCCCAGCCATCACACACCATCCTCACATACTGTGTTTGCTGCAGCACTGCCACATCTCATAGCGGGGATGAGATTCACACATTTGGCTCTCACCTCTTGAGATTGCCACGAGGTCTCAGCCTCATGGGCTTGGAGTGTCCTCTACTTCTCTGAGCCCAGATGTTTCTGGTGAGAACCATGATGTAAGCCTAGCACCATCTCCCTTCCTTCATCACCTGCTCTGTGCTTCCTCATCCAGTACACAATGTCTCATGTAGTGGGAGAAGACTCTGAGGAAAAAACATGCTGTCAGTCAAACCACAGCAGCTACATTCTCCAGTGCTCAGCCCCTGAGTCCCTGTTTCAAAACAAGAGGACACAGTGGGCATAAGAACACGGCCACAGCCTTCCTGAGGGGAGGAGGGAGGAAGCAAAGGTGGGATGGGATGGATATCTATAGCCCTCTTCTTGCTGCACACCTTTTGGTTACATTCAGCATCCCCAGGAAACTGCCTGCCATGATGATCCAGTCTCACTTCACATCTGTTCTCTTCTTTTGGACTCCACAGCAGCACATGGTGATTAGGCACTTCAGAAAAAAATGGACTTCCCTTCATTTTCTTGAAACCTTCTGCCTAACAAGTTTTCCCAGGTAACCCTCAGAATCTGAATCACAAGACACTGCAAACACTGCTCCACTCCTCTCCCCTCTCCCAGATGCTGCTTTACTCAACTGACACATCTCAATCCAATTAATCTCTCTCTGTGTGGCAGCTCCCCTGTATCTTTGATCACAGTCTGTATCTTTTGGAGGTTTCCTATACCCTTCCCAAGAGAAGACAGTCATAGTGGCAATTTTAGAGAGAGGGTTATCAGGTGTTGGAACAGGTTACCCAGGGAGGTGGTGGAATCACCACCATGCCCAAAAGTGTTCAAAAAGCATGTAGATGTGGTGCTTGGGGACACAGTTTAGTGGTGAGCATGGTAATGTTGAGTGGACAGTTGGACTCAATGACCTCCAAGGTCTTTTTGAACCATAATGATTCTGTGATTCTGTCATTCTCACCCTCCTGCTAACCATGTCTAATTCCTGGTTTTGACCACCACTGAATCTGGGTGAGACATCCAAAACCCATGCCAACACTGGCAGAGAGCTGGCTGCCAGGCAGGGTTATTGACAGAAGCCAGCATCATCCCCTTGCCACAACTATTCCAGATACTGAAATATCAACAAAATTCTTCATGTTGTACTTCCAGGAGGTTGCTGGAAGGATACTTTGTCAAATTACTGGAGGGACCAACAAGACATGTTCTGGAGCTTGGGGCTACTTGTATTTACTAGCAGAACCACTAGCAAGTTTATATCTTATCTACAAAACCACACCCAGAAACCTCTCCATTCCAAGAGGGGAGAACCATTTGCACAGCACAATACAACACAATTCTTGGTGACACTGGCAACACTGAGCTCCCTCTTGCCACCTCCTGGTTAAGAAAAGTTTCCAAAAAAAGAAAGTGTGTGTGGTGTCATAAACAAAACCAACACAGCTGGAACTCCTGTGATATGGGAGCCTGTTTCTCTGTAGTTATTTATAAACTCTACTTTCCAATAGTCAGTAGCTTCATAAACTAGAGCAGATCAATACACCTGAAAAGTTAGAGGCAGATCAGAGAGAATTAGATGACACTGGTGTATGCATCTTTAGAAATCACAAGAGAAGAGCTGATCAAAATGCATAGGTCAAAAAGACTTCTTTCTTTTTTTTTTATCTTGCAATCAGGTATTTTCTCCTTTCTCCATAGCAAAAGAAATTTTTCTAGGTGTTGGATATGGAAAAAAAAGAGCCTATTTTGTTTTTTTCTTCATTCCCAAATCCAAGTAATTTCTGATCTTTCCCACTGAAAAAGAAAAATTAAAAAATGCCAGAAATTGAATTTATTATGGTTTTGGGAGAAATCTGACATGGGTTATTTTATCTCAAGTCTTATTTTCGCTCATTTTTCACTCAAATCTAGTCACTACTTTAAGCTGTTAAGAAAAAGCATTGTTTTCCCAGAAGAAGCACTGCAGCTTCTGGGCAGATGTGATTATTCTTCACGTGTGAAAAACTTAGGGGCTGCAGGCTGCTGAGACAGACCAGAGATGTCCCCCAGCCATGGGAATGCAAATACAGTGTCAGGTTTTCTCTCCTGAGAGGCCAGAAACAGAGTCCAACTCTTCAAGTTCCCTTTGAGCCACCTCCCAGGGCTGTCTGCAATCCAAATCAAATCACATCTGACTTCAGGCCAAGTTCAGGAAACTTGATTATCTTTCTTCCCCTATCCGATGGGAGATGGCAGGTTGAGGAGAAAGAGAAGGGAGGAGTGAAAAATTAACACAAGCACTTAAGATGTTATGAAACTGCAATATGCATCTCTAGCCTGCTCCCTGGTCCTCAAGCCCATACATTATTTAACAGAATAGAAAGCACAAATGAGCCAGAACAATAGCTAGAGGGAGCGAGAGGAATGTACATACATATATATATATATATATTTAATTCCTTAAACTATGCCCATTAGTTTTGTTTCTTATTTAGGATACTGCATTAATCATGCTAATATTTTACAGCCAGGCTATACACTTTAGCCATTACTTTAATCAAAGCCATCAGTGTACCCAAGAACACACTACCAGGTGGGAATAGCTCCTACCGCTTGCTGTTAATTACTTTGCATTTTACAGCAATCAGCAGCAGGGGCTGAGATCATAATAAATTCATGACTTATGGGTCCATAAAATCATTACCGTAGGAAAATATGTTTTATCAGGCATTCGTCGGGCTGCTGCTCAGAGAGAGGTTTCTTGAAGGAAATGACACCCATGAAATTAAACCAATCCTTGCAGTCAGCAGAAATGCTAATGTGGGCACAAACAGAGCTGAGGCTTCTGTGGAACGGAGAGGTGAGGGAAGCAGAGGGAGGGAAAGGTGAAGGAGGATTTTGGCTGCCTGGAAGGAGGGGAAGAGCACTGGTGGGATGGCAACTCCCCCCTCCCCAGACACGTGGGACAGAGGGAGGACAGGCTAATCCATCATGGCTAGGCTTCGCGAACAAAGATCCAGGGAACAGGCTACTAGAGGGAAAGGAAAGAACCAAGACCAGGGCTGCTAAGAGATCTCAGCACCAGTGACAGGACAAGAGGTAATGGGCACAAACTTGAATTAAGAAAGTTCCATCTAAACATAAGGAGGAACTTCTTTACTTTGAGGGTGGTGAAGCACTGGAACAGACTGCCCCAGAGAGGTGTTGAGGTTTCTGTTTCTGGTGACATTCAAAAGCCACTTAGATGCCATCCTGTGTAACCTGGTCTAACAAGTGGGTTGAACTAAATGATCTCCAGAGGTCCCTTGCAATCCCTAACATTCTGTGATTCACCATCACTGTCACAAATGAACCTGCAGGAACATTGCTCCATGGGGCATCTAAGCATAAAGACATGGAAGGCTCTTCTCAGTGGCATCCAATGTTAGGACAAGAGAGAATGGGAGCAAGCTGGATCACAGGAGGTTTAGTATTAACACGAGGAGGAACTTGTTTGCAGTGAGGGTGCCAGAGCACAGGACCAGGCTGCCCAGGAGGCTGTGGAGTCTCCTTGTCTGGCGACATTGCAGAGCTGCCTGGACACATTGCTGTGTGACCTGGTCTAGGTGATCCTGCTCTGGCAGGGGGGTTGCACTAGATGATCTTTCTAGGTCCCTTCCAACCGCTGACATACTGTGATACTGTGAAAAGTTGCTCTTACCCTTCTAATAATAGGAATCCTTCCAGCTAATGACACACTGTTGAGTTGACACATAGCAGCTCCAAAAGCCCAGGCTGTATTCCCTCTCTAATGGCAATTTTCCAGAAGGGAACACAGCACACTCATGACTAATCACAAAATCTCTTCACTTAAATGATATGCCTGTGATTTTGCACATAGGTAATGTCAGCTTAGCCTGAACTTCCTGTCCCCAAAGAGGGTCATGCAAATGCAGAAGCATCCTCCAGAAGCATTGATTCAATCACCTAGAAGCTCATAAAGATTGCATGGGACATTCCAGATGTGATCAGTGCAGGACACACTCTGCATCAAGCACAGCAATGCCACTGCAGTAAAATCGAGAGCAACAGTGAAATCAAGCAGTGGCAAATTGACATCAAGCAGCAATAAAGAAGCCTCAGGATTTGAGAAGCATTAAAGGAGCCTAAATGAACTTGCTGAATATTTTCTAAGTCTTTTCTACACTCACATAAAATCCCATGGCATTTCCAGACTCATTAGTCCTGCCAGTTCCTAAAAAACAAACAATAAGTTCACTTTCCCCCCTCTTCTTTTTTTTTCCTCTCCAATCTGAGATCAACTGAGTTTTCTTTGGCAAGAAGCCACTGGCTTTTTAAAGCTCTTGTATTTTTTGGCCTGTGAAAAAGTGGAATGCCAACTGGAAAATACCTCCAAAACATTAAATTGGCCAAGCCCTTGTTTTTGACTGTTTGTTTCAGTTTGGAAATACTAAGAAAGCTCAGTCATAGCTGGTTTGTTTGGTTTATTCGCCTCTTTCAATTACACTGTGCAAACAGGGAACATTATTTAGTGTTATTTAAGCATGAAATTATAACAGATCATATTAAATATCAAGGTGCTAAAAATAAATCTCTCTATCAAGGCACAGCAGGTCTAGATCTACTAGCTTGTTAACATTCACCAGGGTGGGCAGATGGCAGGAAAACCATGGTGGAGAGCTCTGTGTGCGCAAGATGTGTTGCTTTCCTTTCTGGGGATAACAAAAAACCTGGGCAGCTTGGCTCTAGGACAACACTGCTGGGGTTGGTATTGGAAGGGACACAGAGCCAGAGCCAGCAGTGTGGCCAAAGCAAGCCTGATGTTCCCCAGAACATCATCCTGCACAGTGTCATGGGCTCTTCCACTTCTACACAGGCCAGAGTCACCTGCAATCTCCAGGGAAGATCTCTCTGGGTCTCACCTCCATGAGTCATGGTCTGTAAGAAGGCTTCTGTTATTCCTTCACCCCAAGATGTTTTCCTATACGAAAAATGTACTTGCAGCACTCCATACAGCTCTGTGTGGTACCTACATCCCCATTCCATTGAGAATGGGTCCCCACAACCTTATCAGAGATCTCCACACTACGGTCCAGTGAGCCAACACCATGCAGAAATAACAGCCCCAGGACTACATTAGCCTAACACCAAGCTTCCTCCAGCTTCCAGCTACCTCATGCTACATCAAAGTGTCCTCAGTGTTGTATCTGGGGCCTCAGAACAAGGCCCAGGGCTCAAGGTTGCCAAAATGCTTATGCCAAAACCTCCTGTGCAGCCCCCTCAGCCACACAAGACAACTCTAACCCAAGCACTGCCCAGCCCTGGTTCCACACGGTGAGCTTCCCACAGGCTGCAGCAGAGCATCCCAGACCCTTCTGCTTCCAAACTGGTGCTGGATCAGAGGCGATGTGCAAACAAAAACTCAGTGTAAAACAAGCCTGGGGTAAGAGCAGGCTGTGACAGAGCCCTTCTGTCCCCAGACACACTGCCTTCTTCTTTGCAAGTTGTCTTTACCTTAAGAAACCCCAATCACTCTAATCCCTGGGAGTAAAGTGCTCCAACCACAGCCCAGACAGCTGCTCACTGCTCAGCATCGCTGGCCTGGCTTCAGCTCTGGCTGAGAGGGAGCAAGCAGGAACCAAGACCTGAAGCCAGATGCAAAGACAGGAGAGCCTAACCACCCAGGGCAAGCAAGCTACAGCATCTCTGTGTGATAAGCTATTTTTCTTTGGGTTTGGCATCTCTAGTTAACCCCTTCCCTACTGCCCCAAGGAATGGAAACAATCTAGACACACTTCAAGATCTTTCTGTATCAACACTGCCCATGATTCAGCAGGGCAACAAAGCACAGCAAGGCACAAGGGAAACATTTGCCCAGAAAATACCACGCTCCAGCCAAGCCCACCTTCA
The DNA here is from genome assembly GCA_013396975.1 of Bucco capensis. NCBI lineage: Eukaryota > Metazoa > Chordata > Aves > Piciformes > Bucconidae > Bucco > Bucco capensis. Next base: position 286,304 of record VWZO01005924.1, read on the forward strand.
ACTTCAAAGAATTAGGCCAAATTACCTGGGCTAGACCCCACACTGTGTGGCCCAGGCCCAGACCCTCACCTTTTTGCTTCCTGTTGTGGGTTCCAGGTTGGCTGTTACTATTGGGGCCATAAGTAACCTCATCTGACAGGTGCTGCAGCCTGGAGATTTCCCCATTACGGTCCTACCCAGCTATAAATATCCATTTCTTCTTCAGGGAAAGAGCGCCTGACCTGACGTGTATGAAGCTTTCTGACAGGCTGGGAAAAGAGAAGAGAAGAGGTTTAAATGTCAGCTAAAACAATCTTGATTTTCTTTTCTAAATTTGCAAAGCTCCCCGAGTCACTGGAGTGAGGTATTTGCCTGTTTGAAGTTCAGCCTGAAAATCCTTTTGCGAAATATTTGCTGAAACACAATAATGTTGAAATCGGAGAGGATTAAAACAGCTTCTGTCTTTGCCCCATTCCCCCCTCCCCACTGAAGCCTCTCTTGAAGAGAGCTTCTACAGAGGCAGGAACTTAGGTCCCTGTGTCTGGAAGGCACAATACAAAAGAGAAAGAAATACAAACGTAAAGCTCCGAACATCACTATTATTGAAATGCCTCATTTGACATTTTGACTGTTTCAATTAGCTAACAAGGAACGCTCCACTTAATCCACCCTCAGACGCTGAAAGAAACCAAGTCTTTCCCTTCCCCCAGCCCAGATCCTGCCTGGCAGCTAATTCCCAGCCTCCGGCGAAATCCCAGCCCGGGTGATGGCTCCTGCCCCAGGGGAGCCATCAAGGCAGAGCCTAACGAGCCCAGTGCTGGCTGACATCAGGGAGCATCCTTCCTCCAAATCCTCTGTGCCTTCAGACACAGCATCACAAAGTCTGGGGAGGAAGCAAAAGGGCATCTCAAAAATAAACCAACAAGCTGGTGCCTTTTCTTACCATTTCAGGAATATAAGAGCAGCATGCTCTTGTTAGACCATCAGTAGCATGGCCTTGTTAAACCATCAAAGAGCTGGTCTCTCTCCCTCATTAAGATTAATCAACAAGGGCCCCTTGCTGGCTTGAGCTGCAAGCAAGCTGAAAAATTATTTGGTACCTGCAAAAGAGGATGAAACACCATGAAAACATTCCCTACCTCCTGCACATTGTCCTGAGCTAATTCAATTGAGTTCATTTTATGTCTCCAGGATTTACTCGCCACTGTGATTTTATGCCATGCAAGCTGAAGTGCTGGGAGCTCTCCTGTTGGCAAGGGTAATGGCTGGAGCTTTCCTCCACAAAGCATTTTACCACTGTTAAACACACACACACATCCACTTACCATCCCATGGGTGAGCTGCTGCGTGCTGCTGGCTGGGAGAGGGACTTGTGGCCATTACAGGGAGACACTACACACTCCATAAAGTCAGGGTGATTGCCTTCAGCTCGGGGAGCTCTTGGGGAGATTGATTACCCTACTAGGAGCACTTTACTTGCCTTGGGCAGAAAAGTAATTCGCCAGCCCTTCCATGGTCTGACTTTCACAGACAGCTCTCCAGATGCTACCAAGAGGATTCTTCTCCACATTTGGAGACGGAGCAGGGTGCAAGGAATCAGACAATCATAGAAGGTTGGAAGGGACCATTAAAGGTCTAACCCCTCTGCAGTGAGCAGGAACATCTGCAACTAGAGCAGGTTGCTCAGAGCCTAAAACAACCTGACCTGGAATGGTTCCAGGGATGAGGCATCTACCACCTCTCTGGGCAACCTGGGCCAGGGTTTCACCACCCTCAGTGTTAAAAAAAAAATGTTTTCCTTCTCTCTAGTCTAAATCTTTCTTAGTTTAAACCCATCACACCTTGTCCTATCACAACAGGCCCTGCTGAAAAGACTGTCCTCATCTTTCTTCTAGGCCCCTTTAAGTACTGCAAGGCTGCAGCATTGTCTCCCTGAAGCCTTGTCTTCTCCAGGCTGAACAATCCCAACTCTCTCAGCCTGTCCTCATAGCAGAGGTTTTGCAGCCTCCTGATCATTTTTGTGGCATCCCTCTGGACCCACTTCAACAGGAATGACACATGCAAATCCATGCAGATATCCACAGGATAACATCTCATCCAAAAAAGCTGGGGTCTTGGAGGCAGTAGGCTCTTACACACCTCAGTCAGGCAATGTTGTCCACCCCTTGAACCAGTTTGAGGGGATTAAAAGACAAAAAAGTGGATTTAGATGTGGAGAACAGGGACTGTTCTAACAGTCTTGCTCTAACTACAAGGACTTTCAGGTCCAAACTGGAAAGCCTGGAATCTGGTAGAGAGGAGTAGGAGCTGTCTGACAGCAGAGCAAGGTAGAGGCAAGGATTCAAGAGTCAGTAAAAGGCCTTTTTTTCTTGGCCTAAGACTGAGGCTTTTCCCTGTCTGCCCATAAAGAAGACCTGGCACAAGTGATGGGACAAACCCTGCCTGTTTTATGCCAACCATGACATCAGCCTGTTTGTCTCTTCCATGGGAAGAGAGCAAAATCATGCCCGTTTGGAATAGCCTTTTCCATTCAACAGCTCTGCTTGTCACAGGTATGTTAGCAAAAGATGTTAAGTTCCTCTATACACAAGGAAAAATCCAAACAAATAAGACTTTCCAGGATGACCTTTCCCAGTACAGCCTGCCTTCCTTTCTCACGGAAATCAGTTGCCTTTGTAAGAGCTCTGCCAGATGCTCCCAGCTCCTAAATACAAAGTTAACCTCCCTCACTTGGCTCTGCTCAGCAAAAGGCTTCTGCTGTAGTTGAGGAAAACATTTGTGTGCCAGGCAGCACTTAACTGAGTGTGAGTCTGTGCAGGGAGAACAAACAGCTTCTAGAGGAGCAGGAAGGCTTTGTGGGAAATTAACCTTAAACCTTTTCTGAAATATCTTGGTCATCTTTGAGCTCCCAGCCCCAACAAAAAGTTACACAGACTGTCATAAATGATACTAGCAAGAAACCCAATATCCCTGCATCCAGCCTCTGAGCAGTGCTGGGGTTAGATCAAATAATCACTCTGGCTCAGCTTTGCCTTAAGCTAGTCCTGGTGCTTCCCTGCTCCATGACCACTGGAAGATATCAGTTCTTTCTGCTCTAACAGGAGCCTTCTACTTGTCACCAGCCTCCCAAGCTCATGGCCAGCCCATAACTAGCTGTCCTTGTGCCAACGTCTGCTTATTCTAAGGAGTTCTTCTTTTACTATTTCTGCTCCAATATACACAGCACATCATCTCTCAGGCTTGGTTTTGTGAAGACAAGCTCAAAGTGTGATGGGATCTTCTCTGTGGGCTCCTTTACACCTGCTGCCATTGGCCTTTAAGAAAGATTAGCAAGAGCATCCCCATTATTCCTGAAGTGGTCTCACCAAACTAGCTGACAGCAGTGCTAATACTTCCCCCAGCCCACCAGGAACATCTCACTGAGGCTTCCTACAATCTCTGTTACTCCAGCCTTGGCTCCATCTCATCATCCTGATGCCTCACACTCTTGGGAGAATGCCCAGCCCTCCCTCACCCAACTTGGAGACAAAGAAGAGTTACTTGGTCCTCAAGCTCCATTGGTCAGATAAGAAGAAACATATGTTGGAAAGCTGGGCAGGATAACCAAACCCTCTCCAGGGGTTGGAAAGAGAGCAGCCCTGCAAAACCAAAACCAAATAAAACCACACAAACAAGCTAAACTTCCCATTCCTCCCATGACAAAGATTATCCTTCTAGGAGAGCAGTTCTCATTTCTTTAGCACAGTGACACTCAGGCACCCTCACCTCCATGCTGAGAAAGCCCCAAGGCATCTGGGGCATGAATTTCCCTGAGCTCTTTCCCAACATAGGTGATACAGAGTTTGTTTAGACAGGGTTGCCTCATCCCAGCTTTGTCTCTCTATATTCCCACCTCAGAAAGGCAGGGTAGAGAGCTGCAAAGGTCCTTAATTCCAGGGAATAGCAACTAAGTCCCACCACCTTATCCCAGCACCCATGAGCTACCTCACCCACAAACAGCTCCTGCATGAAAAAAGCACCTGCAGAAGGGACCTGGCAACAACAACCCCCTCCCAGGCAATTGCCCAAATGATCCACAAACAGAAAGCAGAGGTATCCCAAGCAGAGGCACCTCTATTAATCACAGCCCTCTGCAGTTAAAGTTATTTAATTCAGAGGTGAGAGAAGCTGCTCAGCTGTTTATATCCAAGGGTTAAACTTGCCCCAGCCACACACTAAACACTTTTTTACAATCTGGCAGTGATCCTTGCCTATTAAGCATCTCTGGCTTCAGAGAAGAGGTATTGATTTATTTCAGTTTTATGGCTGGAGGTATTTATTCCTATTTGCTTTCTCACTTCTTCACCCCAGCTGGAGTGGGGGGATGAGGAGGAGAAGACAAAATACAAGGCTGGTGGAGCCAAGAGGTGGTGACTCATGGTTTTCTGATGGTAGGCACAAAGGTTTGGACAAGGGAGGTAGGGGATCTGCTCCTGGGCTACACCAGGTTTGTCACAGCTTTTGTTTTCATGATGAAAAGAGGCAAATATGTGGCTGGAAGAAAAGGAAATCACATCAAACTTCAGAGGGAAGGTTCCTATCAAAGTTGTGTCCCCACAGGGTGCTTTGTGAGTTAGAGCTTGATTGATTTGTACCAGCTAAGGACCTCAGCAAATCTCTCCTGTGGGAAGAATGTCAACGCTTTCCCATATCTTAAAGCCAATCTGGAAAGGAAGATAAAACCACACTGCTGCAAGAGATGAGTGTGGACTAACATATTTGATGTCAGCCCATTCCCCATCCTGCTGCAGACACCCATTTCCAGACAAGACCCCTGGACAAGGCCTCCACTTCACTTTCTGACACTGTATTTCAATCTCCTCCTGCTCTATCTGATGCTGGAAGGCAGCTGCCTTTGATCTGGAGGGCCAATAAAAACACACATTTGCATTTGCACCCCTCCAGATGTTTCCTTGCACACAGGTGATGTGCCATGAGATACCTGGGGACGTGACAAAAGCAACAAGAAGACAGCAAAAGGACAGTTCAGACCCCTCCAGGGCTGCAGATGCTCTGGCTTATTGCATGACCCTCATCTCATGTGCCCAGCTCATTCTGCCTCCTAGTTAGGTGTTTGCTTCTCAGAAATGCCAAAAAATCACTCACTATAAAAAAAAACCCAAACAAGTCCATTTTCAGCAGCATCCAAAGTCAATGCACCAGCTTTAAGCTCTGCCACAGAAAATTCTTGTGACACAGGACCAGACATAAAGCATCCTGCTCTCCTGTGACTGCCTGGACTATTCTGGTAGCAGGCAAGTTTGAGGTAAGGATGACTTCCCTTCCCATGTGTGTGGAATGTGGATGCAACACAAGCCTGTGGTCTGCAGGCACCATCTTGGGATTTCTGAAAACATAGTTACTATCTTAGTATCTGAAATCCCACAGCACAGGGTACAGGGACAGAAAATGAGCAAGGGCTTGGCTGAAGCACTGAAAGTTGGGAGAAGGAAAGTGCCAGGGACTGGGGGCAGGGAGGAAAGAGCAAGAGCCTGGAAAAGATGAGATTGAGGGGAGACCACGTTGCTCTCTATAACTACCTGAAGGGAGGTTGTAGAGAGGCAGGGACTGGTCTGTTCTCCCTGGTGGAGAGTGATAGGACAAGGGGAGGTTCAGGCTAGATATTAGGAGGAATTTCCTTGCTGCAAGGGTTGTCAGCCATTGGAACAGGCTGCCCAGGGAAGTGCTTGAGTCCCCATCCCTGGAGGTGTTTAAGAGACAGGTAGATGTTGCATTGTGGGGCATCATTTAGCAAGTTGATAGGGCTAGGACAAAGGCTGCACTGATGATCTCCCAGGTCTCTTCCAGCTGGAACTGTTCTATGATTCTAAGAGGTACCTAGCCAAGGAGAGATGGAACAATCTTGCACCAGCAGGGAAAGCTGGAAGACGTTTGAGGGAGGTGGGAGGTGTGTTTTGAGATCTCTGGGGTAAGAAGATTTGGGGGCTCAGGACCCCATACAGAGGATCAGCAGCCCTCCGTATCCCAAAGTCAGGGCCTGAGGTAAGGAACCAAAAAAACCCCAAAAATATAACACTAAAGATTTCTGGACAGAGCTAGGAGTCACTTAAAGACCCCTTCTTTGCAGCCCACTGAACCTGCAAAGCCCAGCATCTCCAATCAGTTAGAAGGACCTAGAGACTGTAAATCCTCCCTAGATGCCTCGTGCATCATCCAACAATTTAGCCTAGCCCAGAAAAGAAGACTTTAAGCTCCCCTCCTATCTGCTTGCTTGCTTGCCATCCCTCCTGCTTCAAAGAGAAGCCCACATTTCCATTTGTCAACCACAACGTACAAATATGGAAAAGAAAGAAGGAAAGAAGGGAAGAAGTCGGCAGGCTGGTGGCAGATAGCACAGGAGCCACCACTGAGCGCAGCCGGTTCACGCTTCATTAGCATCCTCTTCACCAAGCTGCCAGAACAGCCTTTCAGTCTGGTTATACACAGACAGAAAGGGAGGCTAGGAGACACATTCTCCATTTGGAGTCTACCTCCCCCCCCCGCTTCCAAATCCCACTGAACCCCCACTGAGGCTTCCCTGGGCTCAAAGGTGCACAATCCTACTACAGTGTCTCCCGTACTAGTTAAATATACCTTCAGGCAAATGTCAAGAGTGAGCCCAGTTTGAAACTTATTGTGCTGTCAAGATGACAAGTGCTCTGCTAGGCTGTTAGTCTCTGCAGCCCTCTCTGTGTCTGTTCTCCCTCCCCTCCTGCTCATTAGAAGCTCCCTTGATAAACCAAGGCTGGGTTGGTTTTTTTTAAATCATTTAAATGTTTTCTTAACTTAAAACATCAACAGCTGCGGGACTGAAAGAAGAAAGATGTTTTCCCTGTGATACAGACAGAGATTCAGCCTGCTGTAATGCAGCACAGTGAGCTGGTGGACACACAAGAGCTGTGGTGTTTTGTACTCAATGTGGCAGTATGTCTTGGTCTTGGTCCCCATGTGGGTTGGCTACTGCCAGCTCACTCCAGCCTTGCAATCTTGCTAAGGGAGTCAGGGAGCTCATCAGTACATCCTGGTGCAGCCTCACCTACCCCAGATTTCTCCATTCTCACCTCCAGCATGATCTTCAAAGCTTCTGTCCTCCACGTGATAGCCTTCACAGGCAAACCTTGTCATCCAATGTTAGGACAAGAGGGAATGGGAGCAAGTTGGATCACAGGAGGTTTAGTATTAATGTGAGGAGGAACTTCTTTCCAGTGCAGGTGCCAGAGCACTGGCCCAGGCTGCCCAGGAGGCTGTGGAGTGTCCTTCTCTGGAGACATTCCAGAGTTGCCTGGACACATTGCTGTGTGAGCTGGTCTAGGTGCTCCTGCTCTGGCAGGGGGGTTGCACTGGATGATCTTTCTAGGGCCCTTCCAACCCCTGACATTCTGTGATTCTGTGAAACCAAACTTGTGTTTACACGAGGCTACAGCCAAGGATGGATCCAGAGTCTGGGTGACAGTCACAAGCATCAACAGCAGAAGCCAAAAAGTTCTATCAAAGGAGCCCAGAGCCAGGCTGTAAGTCAGACATCTGGAAGTCCAAAACACAGAGCCCAGGAGCCAACAGCTAAGTCACACCTTATCCCAGCATGGGACTGCTGTGACCCACAGAACTATTTGTCTCACTGGCCTCAACACTTCCACTTTACCTTCAATAAAGTCTCTCTGTGGCATGTTCCACCCCATACAACCACATCAAACCTCAGGGCAAGGGGGGGCTAGACCCTTACCCCTTCCTCCAGCTATGATGTGGGTTCTCCCTCAGAGAGAGGAGAGTTTAGGGTTGTCTCTGGTCTTGGCTCTCTACTGGGCAGACAGGAGGGGCATATCAGCAAATTTGGCACATGGCTTTCTCCTTCCTGGCCTGCTTCTCAATCCTGTGCCTCCATTTCCTTGGATTTCTTCTCCAGGTTGCTGAATCCTTTAAGCTTATTGGTTAAGAGTGGAGTTGACTGCTTTTGAGAAGCACAAACCAGACTGCCTTTGAAAACAAGTTGGTGCACTGAACCTTCCTACAATTCTTTTCTATTGCATCTCCCTGCCTGAGTTCTTCACAGAAATAAAATAACAACTCTTTGCCCTGTTAGATGTGCTGGAAAGCATCTTGACTAGCAGCCCAAGCCCTTGGAAGAGCTGGTTTTAAGTCTTGGCCAAGCCACTGAATCAAAACAGCTAGAGAGGGGAGAGGAATTAAGCACTCTCCTGTGCCTCCAATCAAAGGCCTGGGGGTGAGGAACAGAGGCCATGTGAAACAGAAGGGACCCACAGGACTGTCAGATACTCCTCTCACCACAATTTAGCCTTCCCAGCAAGCTGTACTCCAGAGTTAGAGCTTTCACTTTTCACTTCTACCCTGGCTTCCTCAGGAAAAGAGGTTTATACAGCCATGCAATGTGCCTTGCCAACCTGTCTCCCAAATACATGCTCCCCAGCAATTCTGGGACTAGCTGATGAAGACAGAGGTAGTACAACAAGGAAGACAAATGGTCAGAGGAGACATTGTGCTGCTGCTCAGAACAGTCTTTGCTGAGCAGTGTGGAGAAGATCAATCTCCACTGGCTTCAGTGACATTCACAACATCTCCAAGAAGCAGCAGCAAGTCCTGCAGCTGGGGATGAATAGCCATTGGATTCTGCCTACCTTACCAGGGCTCTTCTGGCACAGCCAGTCTGCTCTCCAGGGCTGGCTCTCCCAGTCCTTCCATGAGCACACAGAGCATCTGGCACAACAGGTCCCGGCTTGATCAGGGGCTTCTTGGTACCACTGACAAATAAATAACCATGATTAGCTCATCCTAAATGAGCATTCCCATCTCCTAATAAACATCGTAAAAAAGGAGAAATGAGACTTAATTCACTTTTATTGTCACAACTGACACGTTGCAAGATCGTAATTGGGCTGAAAAGAGTTTCCAGTAAGGAGATGCTGTTTAACTAACTCATTAGCAGCAGCCCTGACAGAGATGGATGCTTCAGTTTTAGAAGGAGATGAAAAGGAACAACAGATCCCACCCCATCTCCATCTGCCTGTGTTCCAGACAGTGCATCCCCCTGACAGCCCCAGGAAGGGACTTGCATTGAAGAGTCTCCTCTTTCATTTGGACACACAGCAGCCAGAGTGTGCACACACCCATTCAGACATCTGCTCTATGTTCCCTTCCACCAATCTGTGTCAGTCAATAACCCCCAAAAGGGAGCTGTGGGCAGCTACACTCAAAATGAAAATATTTGAGTCTTTTGCAATTCCCATCCCTATACACTACTTACAGCATATTCAAAAGTCCTTGAGCAACAAGGGCTCTTTGCAGGCTGTGCTTCATCTTCTTCTCCCAGCACCATTTCCACACTGATGTCCTCACAAGATCTTGGGAAGGAAGGCAAGGAGTGTAGCTCCCCATCTTTCTCCCAGAAAGTAGAAGGACCATTTTGTCTCATGTATAAAAAAAATTCAATCAACCCAGGGGTTGAGTCAGCTCAAGCATCAGCCCAACAAGGCAAACTTTCCAGTAAATTCTGAAACCCAGAGACTGTAACGGAAAACTGTACAGTTGTCACTGCCACCACAGCCTCAGTAGCTCCCAAGCATCTCAGACTCGGACAGACAGACAGCTCTGTGCCAGTTGTTCTACCCAGCAGATCTGGAACAGTGCCTGGCTGGTTTACTCCAGCTCTCTTTGTCCCAATGCAGATAAATTTGGTTTTCTGCTCTCGCTGCCTGGGGAAGAGTAAGGAGGGGGAGCTGACATCTTTCAAATGAGACCTTAAAAATAAGCTGTCTGCATGTCTGGATGTTGAAGAATCCCAGGCAGAGCTTTGTCTGGGTAAGAGAGCTTGCTCCAGCACCCTAACTAGGTTGTACCCTAACCAGACTGCTACCCACCCAGACACAACTGCACTTCAGTAGCATAACAATCCTTGTTCACAGCATGATTGTCATGACTAGCATTCCTTGCTCTGCTCGGGATGCTCTGGGAGTGCCACCATGCTATGTGCTGCATACACACACAGCAACAGTCTCTGCTTTTCGTTTCTTAAGGTCTTCACAGAGAGCTGGAGGACAAGAGGCCAGAGCAGAGCCAGGAATAAAAGTCCAGATTGCCCATCTTCCATAACTGTCACCCACTCCAGTCACTAGCTCAGCTTCCCTTCCAACGAGATGCTTGCTTTCCCTGGGGCTGAAAGCTGCTCTGTAAAGGCAAGTAAGCATTTGATAAAGAAAATAACAGGATGAATAAACCCATGTGTTTGTACAAGAAAGCTTTTGCTCTGATCTTTAGTGCTGCAGTATGTTTTGACCTACTATTGCAAGACTCCGCTACATCTTCCCTCCCTCCAAATGTGACAGAAGGCAAAAACGAAGCCACGGCTGATGCCGCAGAGCCCTGTGCTGGGATTCCAGCTGACAAACAGCATCAGCAGAGCTGCCCACACACACACACGGATTAAAACCCACACCCTCCACTCTCCTGTCACCTGCAGGAGGAAGTGCACGCAGCTATACCTACATCTATACGTACATGCAGGCCTGATTCTCCACTCAGACACTTGGTGAAATACCAGCAGCTTCCAACAGGTTCATACACGAGGAGAAACACTCCCACGAGATCTATTCCCTAATGAAGCCTGACATTTACCAGCTACCACAGATCCTACATCACTAAGAATAAAACTTAGAGGCAGAAGCATGTCTGCTTGGGCAGGGCTGTTCTCTGGCAGTGACCCAGTAGGGTGGAGGTGGGCACAGGCTGCTCCAAACTGTCCTAGGAGCGATGGCATGCAGAAAATGTAAGGACTGCACAGTTGCCCAACACATAGGAGGAGCTGAGGCTGGTTTTGCAAGTGGCATCTGCTCTTGTGCTGCATCCAAGGGGAGGATCAATGACTAGAAGTGGCCTTCTTCAGACAGCCTCTCCAGGCTGTCTGGCTACTATACAACTGTGCTAGCTTATCAGCTCTCTGTTGATACAGAAGGAAGAGGGTGACTTAGCACCACTATCAGAGGCTCACAGAGTAGTGAACACCCCAAAAAGCTCTAACAAACCACTGAGATCCTACCCAGGATTTCAACTCAGAGGTTTGTTCCAGAGAGCTTTAGTGCCAGCTCCTCTTCAGCACAGGCAAGCTCTGAACCACAAACAAACCAAATGCATTCCACAATGGACTCCAGACTCTCACTGGACATGTCCCATCTGATTTATTACTGCTGCCAAGGAAGGTAGATTTATTCCCAAATTTAGCAGCCACCAAATCAGTATGAGAGTGTTCACATGGGGATTTGCCACAGGCTTTTGTTAAGCCAGGGCAGGACTTGCACACTGAAATGCCTTTCCCTCATGAGGCATCAAGCCCAGAGCAAGCAGTGGCCTCACTCCATCAAACCCTGAGTTGCTTATAAAGTATTACACTCCTGCCTAAATCCAGTTCTTATCCTGTCTGGATCACCCAGATGACACAGTGGCAGAAGACAAGGAGCTGACAAAGAAAAGAGGTCAGTACTCCAAACTTCTTTTAAACTTCAGCCCTAGCTTGGCATGCAGCACGTGTGGCAGCAAGTTTATTTTTCAGCAAACAAGTTTCCTTTCTTCCAATCAACTCTGAGGCAATAAGAGGTGGGTTTCAACACGGCATAAATCTGCCAGTGGCATATCAAGGCTTCTGAATAGCAAGGGCACAGACAATTGTCCAGTGGAAAAGAAAAAAAGGTCAGAGCAGTAACTCTTGCAGCATTTGTTCCACAAACAGAGAAGGTTTACACAGCTTTTCTGGGCAATTATTGGGCAGGAAATAAATCTCAACAGAAACTCATCTTCTCCCTCTTTGCAGCTGAATCTCTTTGCGTCACTCCCCTAGCAATGTCCCCAAAATGCTTTGCAACAAGGTGTCAGTTACACAACCCAAGGCTGTGCCCCAGGAGCCAGTGGAGAACTGTATTAAATTTAATAGCATTGCTCCAGGTAATCTACGACCACTTCTAATCAATTGTCCATGCCTGCTGCAGCATGACTATAGCTTACCTTCCCAGAGCTGCAGGTGCAGGACAGGCAGAGAAAGCTTCTGCATAGGCTGCAGATGAGAGCAAGCTCTTGCATGGACTTGAGTGCATGGAAAAGCTGGGAGGTAGCCAGCCCACCCCTTCTGCTGCATGTCTGTTCAGGCAGAGTTCAAGGTCTCCTGGTAGATGGGAGAGCTCAAGCATGACTATGGCAACTCCAAAGAGACTATTATCCCCACTGAGAAGAAGCCAGTCTCTCCCCCTTGGCATCAACTCAACAAGGCAAGAAAAAGGATCACTGCCTCTGTTTCACACAGAGGGAAATGATGCACAGAGAGACAGAAAGGATTTCTCCTCTGCTGTGGCAGAGCTGGGAATCAGTCAGCATCTCCTGCAGCCCCTGACACCCTGGGCCTCCTCGATGCTGTGTGGCACCACTGTTGTTTCATCACCCAGGACCAGCTGCAAGCTCCTCAAAAGCAGGGGTAAAATGGAGCACTGAGCAGTCCTGGCTGAGGAGAGCCAGGCCAGGCAGGCAGAGGGGAGAGCTTCAGGAGCAGGTCTTCTTACTCCCACTCTCACCACATGGTTAGGAAATACTGTCACACGCACCTCAATGCTTCCCTCAGCAGAAGCAGCAGGAGTTAGCTCAAATCACCAACAAAAAACGAAGAGGAAGCAGCCTCAGATGCCAGGTGAGCTGTTATCACCATGCCAGACAAGTTCTTGCTTCTGTAGTCTGCAAAACATATCTAGCCCTCCCAAGATTGGTATTCTTGGACTCACAAGATTCCAAGGAGCCGAAACAGGTACAACCTGGTTGCCTTGTTCAGACCTTTGCTGAACGTGGTGCTTGCTTTGCACCCTGCTTGGCTCTGCTAGGGACCTTGGCAAGGGGCTCTATGCTCTTGCCAGCTCCCAGGAGGACTGTGAGACAGAAGAGTTACAGGACTTCCATCTACTTGTACTGCATTTCAGAGCCTGCAGGCAGGAAGAAATCCCCAGATTTGTGAGCCTTCCTCTCCTCCTCTTGACCACAAACAGGCTGAGCCCATGGTAAATCATGGTCAAGGGAAGCCAGGAGAGTTCAGTCCCCCTGGGAGCTTCAAGGACTTCAAGGAGAGGCTAAAAGCATGTAGCAGGTAGCTCCTTGTGCAGCCCATCACCAAGACTGTTTTGGGAGGGTGCTGCAGTGTGACCTAAAAATATTTTCCTTGAACTAATGCTGTGAGGGACAGGAGCCTTTTGGTAGGCCTCCAAGCCTCTCTCCCTTGGCAGTGATGGACAAAGAAAGTGCCTGTGCCATTGGCATCCAGGAGAGATGATGAACATGAACACAGGCACAGCCTCTGAGATGTGCACTCTATCCAGAGTCACATCAGGAGCCCTGGGAAAGGATGAGGGTATTTAGCCCAGCATTCCCATCACTCAGGCACTGAGCAGAGCTAGGTGTAGGGATAAGGTAGCAAGTGATAGCTCTAAGCATGCAGGAGCAATTACAGTCCTCACTCCAGTAACATTTTCCTTCCCTAATACCCAGCTCTTCTCCAGCCAAATGGCAAAGCTCTGCTCCCACACACATTGACTGCATTGGAGGGAGCACAGTCCTCGGCATCCTCAAGCACACATGGGAAATGAGCTGAGCATCATTAATACCAAGGCCTTCACTAGCAGCTCCCAGTCGCAGCAGCAGACTCCCATCCCCTTCAAAACACCCTGTACCTTCCTGACCTGGGCCAATTTCAGCACAAAGAAGGAAGGCCAGCCAGAAAACTACTGTCCAGCCTGCTAAAACCTCTGGCCCCCTGAGGTCACAAAATCCAAGTCACTCTCACCGAGGAAGCGATAAGAGGCAGCAGGGTGCTAAGCTGTCCACTTCAGCCCAGAGTAAATCTCAGAGCTTCTCCAAAGCTCCTCATGAGAGCGAGCCGAATAACTTGCCTGAAATGCAGTCGGTGGCCTCCTGAACAGAAACATTGCCATCTAGAGGCTCCTTGTCTTGTTTGTGGCAGGGCTCAGGAAAACTTGTGAGGCATTTCCACCCTCTGCAAGCTCGTGCAGGGAAGAGAAGAGCTGTTAGTAGGGACAGGAGATAGTAAGGTTTAGGAGGGCAGCACGGGCCAGGCTCCAAGAGATTTTAATCAGTGTTGGATAGAGTACTTTAAGGGATGTTGCAGCACTTGGGTTTGTCATAGAATGGTGCAGGTTGGAAGGGACCTTAGAAATCATCTAGTTCCAACTCCCCTGCCATGGGCAGGGATGTCACACATTAGACCAGGTTGCCACATCCAGCCTGGCCTTGAACACTGGCCAGGGATGGAGCATCCACAACCTCTCTGGGCAACCTGTGCCAGTGCCTAACCACCCTCTGGGTAAAGAACCTCCTTCTAATCTCCAGTCTGAATTCCCCCTTCTTCAGCTTGTAACCATTTCCCTCTTCTCTGTCTTCTCTCCCTGGGAGAAACTGGCCCAAGCTCAGGCAACTGTTCCTCCTGCTTTAGTGTGGTTGAAGGTTTGCCTTGCCCTCAGCAAGCCACTTGGAGAGATATGAGCTGAGGAATCTTCCCTACACCCATGGGCAGACCATCCTAAGGTGACCAAGCTGTCCTGTGGGGGAAGACACCAACTATAGTCTGTGAAATGGAAAGAGGTGTGAAAGCCCTTGGTTCAGCCATGGATCTCAAGCCCTTTCTGCACACAAGGAAGTGCCAACCACCCAGCAAAGTCCTCTGTAAAGCTGAGCTCAGATCCTTGCAGACCCCACTGTACACCAGGCCACTGCTCCACAGCAGAGTTATTCTCCAGAAGCTTTTGTGGCTCACACTCCTCTCCAAGTCAACAGCTCCTCACACACTGCTCTGTCTGCATCATACAAGACCAGAGGCATGTCAGGCCACGTAGTGACATACCAACCAGAGAGGAGTATGGTTCAGATAGCAAACAAGTGTCCCCTGCAGGGTAGCTCACAGTACCCTCCATTGGCACATTCATTGACACAAAGACCCTGGGAATTTCAGCCCCAGGAAACTTGAGAGACAGCAGGGGCAAGCTGGATATGAAGCTGGGGATCAGCAAGGCATGGAAAGCAGTCTTAGATAGATCACAGGGAATTCAGCTGAGGTCAAAAGCAATGTTCTTACTTCAGGTAAACTAAGGCTGGCCTATTGAAATCAGCAGTTGTAGACTTCAGAGAAGAATAGGAGCTGGAAGGCATGGCCTCTAAGCTGAAGAAACCTCTCAGCCCTACACAGTGTAGCCTGCAAGAAAGATGTAGATCTCTGCAGGCTGGCATTTTAGCTGATGGTCTCACTCTCCAAAGTCCCCAGCAATAGCCAGGGCCGTGCCACTATGCAGTCATTGTCACACCCAGAAAATGGCCTAGACCCTCTTAACTCAGCCCCACAGCAAGTACACACCCCACTGTGATCCACCACCACATCCTAGTGCTACCTCCACCATTTCGAGCTCACCTAGGAACATCCTCCTCACATGCTGTCTGCAACTTCAAGCACGTCCTCAAATCCAGACCAGTGCTTAGTCGAGAAGCTTTTGTCAGCAAAGATTAATTTCTGTGGTTTGCAGCTTTCTACCTGAGCTACCTCTGAGCTTGAGCTGTCTGGAGAAGAAGAGAAAAGATAATAAAATCTCCTGAATGTGTTGATTAGAAAGAAAGTCTGGTTGGGTATCCCACAGTCCACTCACATTTTTAAAACTGGTAAATCACTGGAATCACTAAGGAGTAGAAAAAAAACCTGAGTCCCAGAAATCTCTTCTGGTAAGGTGAGAGACTAGAAAAATACATTTGAACAGGGGCCTTGAAAATAAACCACTCTTCAGTCTTAATTAAGGTGGGCCAGGCCAGGCAGCCATTAAGGTGTTTCCACAGGGAGCTGCAGTTAGTACCCACTAATGGATGAGTAAGAAGACACCCCAGGATTAAAACCACCGGCGCCTGAGAGGTCCAACAGAGGGGAAGCTTCCTGGCAGTTTTGCCTTGCTCTCCTCTGCGGTCAGCAGGTTGCTGATGGATGTCTGAGTCCCAGCCCTCCTCTCCTGCAGCACATCATTTGATTTGCCGCAGACACGGGGCTGGAGGGCCCCGGCAGCACTCTGTGTGCCAGGAGAGGTCACAGTCTCTTTGCATAACATCCTCGTGGAGTGCCAAGAAGTGACATCAAGCTTTGCCCCTTGCTACCCCCTTGGCATCACAAGGATGGTAGTCAGAGTAGAGGTTACAGGAGGCACGTTCCCTACCGTCTCTGGCTGCCCATGCGTGATTTATACCTGCTGTGTCAGACAGACATTTACATAGAATCCTAGAATGGATTGGGTTGGAAGGGACCTCTGGAGCTCATCTAGTCCAACCCCCCTGCAGTGGGCAGGAACATCCCCAACTAGATCAGGTTGCTTAGAGCCCTGGCAAGCCTCACCTTGAATGCCTCCAGGGATAGGAACTCAACCACCTCCCTGGGCAACCTGTGCCAGTGTTCCACCACCCTCGTGGGGAGGAACTTCTTTCTAATGTCCAGTTTACATCTACTCTTCTCCAATTTAAAACCATTGCCCCTTGTCCTTTCACTGCAGGCCTTTGCAAACAGGCCCTCTCCAGCCTTCTTGGAAGTTCCTTTTAGGTACTGGAAAGTCACTAGTAGGTTCCCCTGAAGCCTTCTCTTCTCCAGGCTGAACAATCCCAGCTCCCTCAGCCTGTCCTCATAGGAGAGGTGTTCCAGCCCCCTGATCATTCTCATGGCCCTCAGGCCTCAGTGCTCCATCAGCTCCATGTCCTTTCTACGTTGGCTTGATTGCACATGCTGCCTCCCAACAGTGGTGGCATGGCTTATGGAGAGAGCTGGGAAGAATGGTCTGGACCCAAGACCTCCACAGAGGAAAGCTGATTCCCCCTAGCCTGCCAGCAATGAGAGGCTGATTACTGTTTGCACACAAGGGATGTTTGTAACAGGAGAGCATCTCCTGAGATGCCTCTCTGCGAGGAACCATGTTGGACACCATGAATCTCTCAAAAGATTCTCTGCTGAGGTCCTGAGACAACAGGAGAGCCAGCAAAACATTGGCATAAGAGACAGCAAGGACACAGATCACACAGAAGGTTATCCCTTCCAACATCCCTTTCACAGAGTTCCCTTCCCACTCCAGCACAGGCTTACAAACCTGCTCTCTGCTTCTGCTTTCTGATCCCACTTTGACAGGCATGGCTGGTCCACAGATCAGCAGACCAAACAGGTGACAGCAGGTGGCTGATGGAGCTAGTGAGGAACAGTCAAAACATCCAAGAGACAGACCCAGCTGCAGAGAGACCACAGAGGGAGTTACCACCATGAAATGGGTTTGCAGAACAAGGACCCCAACCACTCCAAGTCATGTCTGGGAAGCTCCCCTTCACCCAGCATTTGCAGTTATGAGTTACTGAACAGCCTCATTTTAAAACAATCCCAAACATCTCAAACAGGACAACTCTATGGATGCATTTTCTCCCTACCCCACCTTCCCACTGCTCACCAGCCTAGATATGAACATGAGCAGCTATCTACAAACATCACCAACCACCCACTCTGGAGCCAGTTAATATGTATGGTGGCATCTCTGCTGCCCTCTCTAGCTGGCAGGTCCCAGGGATGATGGGAGGGTTGAGGGCATCACTGTGAGGCACTCAGCCTGAAATTTCAAACATTGTCCCACCAGTGGGTCACTCAGCACAGGATATTTCATCCCTGTGGCCAGTTGGGACCCCCAGTAATTTTCATCTTCAAAGCCAGCATTCAGACAGGGCTGGTACTGCTCTCCCAGCCACAAACTGCATATTTAAAAACCAAATGGCAGAGAGGGAAGCACCAGAGGGGGTGATGTTCATTTATCCTTGGCAGAAGAGCACCCCAGCACCAGCAAGCACTTGGCTTTGAGGGCAGAGGAAAGCACTGGCAGCTACAAATTACTAATCAATGTCGGGTAACAACAACAGCAGCTAATAATGAAGGGCTGATCAGCTTACTACGGCAGTAATTATTCCTGACATCAGCCCTCAGAAGGAGCATCCAGGCTTAGCACGCTGTCTACCATGATGATAACCCAAGATAACTAGAGAAATTTTGTGCTGGAGGAAAGGAGGGGGAAGAGGAAAAAAAAAACAACTCTCAGCAATTAGCAAGACTTGTGGTGCTAATTACACTGTGAACGGCATGCAGGCTTTTTCAGAGCTAACTTGAGCCTTCCCCAAGACTCCAGGGAGGGATGTGAAGTGCCAGCACACCTTTCACAAAGTGGCAGTGACAAACAGCTTTGGCACCTGGTTATTTTTGAGAACACCACAACTCAATACTGCTACCAGTGAACTCAGCACCAGCAATTTGCCATCACAACTGCCTGGGGAAAAGCCTCTCACTTCCAGAGTAGAAACAGCTGGGCTTCTCTTCACATCATGAGGTGATACTGAGCCCACCTCATTTGGGCAGAAGAGCAATTCTGGATGTGAGCTTTTTGGTATTAGACACAGCTGGTGCAAGAGTAGAAATCTCAATTTACCAGTGTCTGTGATGTGTGTATGTACATCCCCCAGAGTACTGCATCCAGTTCTGGAGCCCCCAGTACAAGAAAGATATGGAAATGCTGGAAGGTGTCCAGAGAAGGGCCATGAGGATCCTCAGAGGCTGGAGCACCTCTCCTATGAGGACAGGCTGAGAGAGTTGGGATTATTCAGTCTGGGGAAGAGAAGGCTCCCAGGAGACCTTCTCGTGGCCTTCCAGTATCTGCAGGGGCTACAAGAGAGCTGGGGAGGGAATTTCTAAGATGTCAGGCAGTGCTAGGACTAGGGGGAATGGACACAAGCTTGAGGAGGGGAGATTTAGGTTGGCTGTTAGGCAGAAGTTGTTCCCCAGGAGGGTGCTGAGCCACTGTGCCAGGTTGCCCAGAGAGGTGGTGGCAGCCCCAGCCCTGGCAGTGTTGCAGGCCAGGCTGGCTGGGGCTGGGAGCAAGCTGCTCTAGTGCCAGGTGTCCCTGCCCATGGCAGGGGGCTTGGAACTAGATGATCTTTAAGGTCTCTTCCAACCCTGACAAATCTATGATTCCATGTTCAAAGCACGCTTCATTCACCCACAGTCACTCAGGATCCTGCAAGCCTGACACACTGCAGCAGCCCAGACACAATCATCTCCCATCACTTCCAGCAAAACAACCAGTCCCCCTCCTGCTGAAGAAAAGTTTCTGTCAGCATCCATTCAGCAGCTGAGGAACAACAATTGCAGCCAGCAGTGGTAGCAGTGTGAACACGTGCATGCTCCCCCCATGCACTTCTTACTGCTAGAACAGGTGAGAAAAATAAATACAGCAGCCCCAAAGGCTTGAGATCACACATGCCTCCTCACCCACTTCTCTCTCCTGAGCAGGCATAATTAAGCACACCATTTTCTTGCACCCTTCATTCAAAGAGGTTGCCAAAAGGCTCTCTTGGCGATGGGATGTATTTTATAGACATGAGATTCACAGGAAGGCAGCTGCTTCAGGGTGTGGGTCACTGCGGTAGCCGCTGCACAGAATCCTAAGTTCTGTGAATCCAGAGATGAATGAAGAGGCTGCAGCACTTCTCTGTGCAGATCAATGAGGTTACAGCAACAGGAGCACACTGTAGCCAGCTTAGACCCCATCCTCCCAGGCTCTTCCTGCTCCTGCAAGGATCGCAGGCTTTGACACCTGAGAGTGAATGGAGGCTTTACCTCAGCCATGGTGTGTCTTGGCAGGAACCCAAACCAGACATTTCACCACCATGGCAAGATCTGGCAGATACCTATGGTGTCTCTCAAACTATCAGCTTTGTGTTCATTGCCTGCGTTTATCTTCCCAACACATCCCAAACACAAGCCCTACCTCTGCAAGGATGCCCTGTCACAGCTCACCACCCACCCTAGCCTGCTGGCAATGCTATGATACAGCTCACAATCCTATTGCAGGACAGCATCAGCCCTTGCACAAACCAAATCCTATTGCAATGGAGATCCTGATTCTAGCCTTTATTTACAGAAATTATTATTACAAGGGACCCTGAGGGAAATCATGGTTCTGAGCTTTACACACTGGATTCATCATTGCTAGGGAAGAAGCCTCATAATGCTTTGAGACACACTGAGATGCAAACTACTCTGAGTTATATGTCATGGAGTGGGGAAGGGAAGGGGGGGGGAAGCAATCACAGACTAAGCCATTGCAGGAGGAGAGAAAAGGAACAGCAAGCCTATTTCTTTTGTCCAGCCCAAGGTAATTTTCATCTGCAAGGTGTGCTAAATCCTTTGTACCACTCGATTAAGTTACAGCTGACCTAAGCATAAATTGCTCTGTCACAAAAAGCACAGTCCACCAGCCTCAGGGTCTTCCACAGCCACAACCCTGTACAGGCACATGGGCAGCCTGAGTAGGACTAGCAAGGGAATGGAGGAGGGAGATGCTGCAAGGCTGAAGCAGTTCGGAGCCACTGCCACATGTGATATTGCAAGCAATGCCAGCACTGACACCAAATGCTAGGCTGGAGTGTCTGCTTTCAGATGAGGAAAGGAAGCAAAGTTCTGTTGCATCCTCCTGAGATGCCACACTTGGACATGCTGGGAAATTCAAGGCATCAAACACCCTGAGGCAACCTTCTGCCTGCAACTCACACATAGCCCAGCAACACTCAAGCACCAACACGGTCCAGTGGTCAGAGAATTCCCCTGTTGCATACCTTGACTGGTAGATAGATATGAGCAAAGAGGGAAGGATTCTGATGTCCAATAGGGAACAGACAAGAGGTCTTCTTGGGGCAGATCAGCCTGTCAGATGCACACTGTTCAGGTATACTGCAAGCGAGGAGGTGGCAGCAGAGGAGGAAGAAGCATCCAACCTTATGCCAATCTACAGGAGTGGCTCCTAAAATTTATCTGTGCAAAGCAAGCGAGGAAACACAGAAAGGGGAGGGGATCTGTACAGTGTGGTCCCATGACACTGCAGCACAGGCACCATCAGGGTTATAAATCAGAAAGCTGGCACCACACTGACTGTATAGAACACAACAGGCACCAGCACAGTGACACACACCTGCTGCAGAGAGACTTTCTCCAGCAGAAAAGTCTTCCTCACCCTGCAGATGCTTGGAATAAACAACCCATGATCACTTTGCTGGTAAAGAGCCAGAAATGTTGACCTTAATACCAGTTACTCAGGCCAAGGATGCTCTGACAGTGCCTGACCTGTACACATTCCCACACGATGTTTCTTCAGCTGTTCCCACCCTCCTGTCCCTAGAAAGAAGGCACTCCACTTGAAAGTATCTCGCTGTGGTGAAGGATCCAAGAAAGTCTCCAGCACATCACGACATCAGAGGAAGGCAAATCCTGACAGAAAACAGGAAGGTCCCATCAGCTGACATCAACAGGTGACCATGACAGCTCTCCAGGAGAGAACCAGGAGAAGTGGTGCTGCTCAGGGACATCCCAGGTATGACTAGCACATCACAGAAGGGATATCAGCACAGGCTGCAATCTCAAATGCTGAACTAAACTTTCAGAAATTGAAGCTGGAACCAAACTGCTCGCTCCTCCCTTGTGTCCTCAGCCAACTTTTATCTCCTGCTGCTGTTTCCACTGGGAAAGGAGGCCATGGTCTTCCTCACTGCTACAGACTGCAGCCAAAGCAGCAGCCCTGACACTATAGGGTAACATTTACCTTTGGTGAGGCCTCACCTCGAGTACNCTATGATTCTATAACATGGGTACTGGTTCCAGAAAAGTTGTTGGCCAGGATTCCAAGGTGAAGCTGACAACACAGCTACTTTCCTAAGTGTCAAGAACATGCTTCACTCCAGCTTTCATCTCAAGTAACACAGCGCCAAGGGCAGCTTGCCAAAAGCAAAAATCACATGCATGACAAAAAAACTAAAGCATCACCCCTGGGAAATCTGCATCCAAGGAAGGCTGGAAACCTCCCCTCAAAAAACTGACAGAAGCACAAGGTTATTCAAATCCCTCTCCTGCTGAGACAGTTTCTTTCAATGTGTTCAGTGGATTCATTTCACGCCTCACCTGTGGAGTGACTGTTTCCTGAAGAAGGAGGAACCATAGAGAAGTCTGAGCATAGCACAAAGCCCATCTTGGATTGTGCCACTTGGTTTTACTGCTTTATCCCTACTAAGCCACCTTAGGAGTAAGATTTCAGAGAGACCAGCAACAATGTTAGTGTCTGAGCTACAAGCCAGCAGCCCTGATCTGGAAGGAACAATAGCTCTCTCTTTGTGAGCCCATCCTGCTCTTTCTCTTCTCCCAGCACAGTTGGAGGCTAAACTCACACTCCAGCAGCAGTGCTGGGGATGAGTCATCTTTGCTGCTGTCAGCTGCAATGATAAGGATGAAATTGTCTTGCTTATCAGCAAGGAGCCAGCAGGGAGGTGGCTGCAGGACCCACCAGAGGGGCTGAGGTGTGCACTGGGAAACTGAACCCAAAACAGGGACATTCGCAAAAGCCCCAACCTTTTGCCCAATTCCTGCAAGAGCTCAGCATTGCTTCAAAGCCTAAAACCAAGCTAACATATCTGCTTGCTGAGACAGCAACTGCCTCTTGCACCTGCCTAGGGAAGAGAAAACTTTGGGGGCACTCAGTGACAATTTTGGCACCAAACTGTGGCAAGTTCTTCAAGTTTTCAAGCTGGGAGTCTTTCAGGGTCAACAGAGGTGGACTCACAGATCATAATGGCTCTGTCTAATCATACCCTGCTCTTGGCTGGCTGCCTGGTTAAAGATCTGGATTACTCCAGTGGGAAGCTGACCCTGATTTAAAGTCAAGCCCACACTTTACAGCTTCCCATTGCAGCTGCTAGGCTCTACCTTACATACCTTCTTTTTTGACATAGCTGTTTTCTCTTCCTCTTTTGGCAAGGCACCAAGCAGCAAGACCATTGGCAGGGTCTCATAATTGACAACTAAGAAAGCAGCTTTCAGACAGCTATCCAGTCTGATATATTAAATAGCCAAGCACTAAAACCACAGCAGAACATCAGTCCTTTGGGGAGGTCTCCTTAGACCAGCCCACATTAGTATTTATTAATACTAATACCTTTCCACTCACACATTTTGCCTTCAAGATGCAAGAATAGGAAGCCCATTGCAGAGAAAGACACCAAACATACTGGAGAAGACAGATCACAAGCTCCAAAAGCAGAAACTGGTGTAGCCTTTGGTCTGCAAGACAGGTGCCCATGTGCCTATGGTGTTTTACCCTGAAGAGTCAGGACTCATCAGCATTTTCCTCCTGTAATTTGCAATGTAAGATGCTCAGGCTCAACAATTCACTCTGGGGTGAACATGTGAGAGATCACCTCTTACCCAAATGCATGTCCCTTTGGCTGACAGCTATAAAGGACATCAGAGCCTTGCACTCCATGGGAGACTCAGCCAGAGATCACCTCCATGGGATCAGCTCTCTGAGCAGAATATAAAGGCAGCTAGCTGTTGGCATTGAGACTGATGCTTCAGGGATTGAGAGCTGAACAAGGCAGTTGCCTTCCCACATGGCTAAGTAAAGCAGATAAAGGAGCTGTAGGTTTATTTGATGATTTAATCAATAAGATAATTATATTAATTCAACAGTTTGATACAAAGCCACTTCCTTTCTGGTTGATTTAACTGCATTTCAGAATTTTCATGGCTTAGTTGATCAAACACATAAAATACCAAATCTGTGCTAATTAATTAATCAGATATATTTTCCTTAACTGTGCATTGCAAGAGGCTCAGAGGCAAAGAGCACAACCACCCAGTGACCACATAACGACAGCCTATAGATTTGCATCTATTGTCATCACACAACTCACTAGCAGTGCCAGAATTCACCTCAAAAACAGGACAATTGTACCCTGAGTGGATCTGGTGCAGACCAGAGATGCCAGTACATCCACACCCTTAAAAGTGTGTGCAGCCACACTTAATACAGAGGGGTCCAAACACTTCTGGTAATGGAGTAAAGAAGGACTAGTATCTTGTATGTAGTTATTTCCCACTTACAAGGAGGAAGACTCAAGTGTCTTCCTTTGGGAGGATGGAAGAGTCTAGGAGTGCATTTTTTAGCCTTTTCTTAAGGAAACACCAGGTAGAGAAGCCAGTGAGCACAACCACTACACCTGCCCAAAGGCATAGCAACATGCTGAGACCCATCCCTAACATTAATGCCACAGAGAGCCACTGTAGGAACTGCAATAGGAATCTCTACCTTTGTTAGACTTCAGGGAATCCATCCTCAAGGCAGGGAGCAGGTTATGGGCTGCTCTCCTTCTCATACAGGTCCTCCTCCTCATGTGGCTGGGCAGTCCCATTCAAGAAAGCAAACTGGAGAAGAGCATCCCCTCCTGAGCTGGGGAGACTGGTGTTTGATCTTTGGGGTTGTTGCCTTTCTCATGAAGAATCTAAAGTATACACACACACACACACCTGACTGCTACTTTAGCCATATAGCAGTCCCTAGCATTGCCACAACCTGCTCTCAGGCTAATTCTCTTTTCTTCCCTCTCCCTCCTTTCTCCACTAGAAAATTAGCCAACCTCTCACACTGCCAGAAGAGATGCAGTAAAGGTTATCACAGGTCAGCCTCCTTCAAACAATTCCAGGGTCTTCTTGCCAGGTTTCTCTCTGAGTAATACCATCCCTTCAGCAAGAAAGAAAAGCCCCTAATTAAAAAGACCTGGACAGCAACCCACTAGCTCCCACTCCTGCCCTGATCAATGAAGCTTGCTAATTAAAAGCAGTTGACCTGAGCAACAAATGACTTGGAGGAGATTAGCCCAAGGGAGACAAGATTTAAGAATTAAATTACTTGACTGGTCTGTTTCATTTTATTTTACAATCCCACTTTTGCCTCCTCCCACATGCAGGTAAATAGTAGTTTTGAAGTCTCAGTCCCAATTTGTAAGAGCAAAGGAGCAGAGAACATGGTCCTTCTCTTTAATTCACTGTCAAGCACCACTGCCTGAGTGCTTGGGGCTGTTGAAGCAGCTGCTCCATCCCATCACCAAGTGACAACTGAAAAACAGCCAGGTGGCACCTAACTTCTCCAGTTTGATTAACCAGTCCTTTGCACTCTGCCACATCAACAGAACTGTGAGCAAACACACGAGCAATGCTTCAGACACTCACTCTGACTCCACAGACAGGGTCTTGCCCATGTATTTATCTCTGCCTGTAACCCCTGGGAGATTTATGCCCAGCAATCAAAGGAAGATGACCACCATCCAAAAGCAGTAGTGCTCAGGTCAGGTCCCCATCATCTGGCTTGCTCAGTGACTCACTGGTTTGAGTATCACTGCACAGGGCTCTAAAGCACACAGGAGGTCCTGAGGCAGTCTGGCACGTAGCAAACATGCCAGGTCTCACATTTAGGGGCTTACTGGAATAGCAAGGAAGCAGAGAGCTCTCACATCTAATTTTCAGAGTTGCTCTGCCTGCTCACATCAGTGGGAACTGCCAGAGCTCAGTGCCTCTAGAAATCCTGTTAATAGGAGGCAAGGGAGAGGAACATAATGCTTCCTCACTTCAGGAGAACTGGTTGGAAACATGGGGGGAAAAAATCCATACAAGCAGAAATTCCAGTGCAAACATGACATGTTCTCCTTCCAACACCAGTATTTGAGGGCCTTCACCACAAAATAACTTTAAAGGGATTGGACCAGAGCAAATGCATTTGCACAAAGAGAAAAAAAATATTCTTGAGAGAAAAGAGCAGCTTCCTAACAAAACACTTGGGATTTTGTGTACGTTCCACAGAAAGTCTTGGCATTCATTTTCTTTTAAAAATCACTGTCTTGAAGTTGAGGCAGATAAGACCAAGAGGAGCCATGGCAATCCAATTTGTCTAACTTATTAATCCACTGCCCTTTTTTTCTCCTGCAGCCCATTTTATTTTTTTCCTCATTCAAAACCCTTCCTTGCTTGGTTTGCTGCAGCCCCAGCCTGGCTGGTTGGGGAGCTCTTGGCCTCCCAAGCCACATGCTGTCTCCCACTGCAATGGGTGTATGTACTGGCAGTGGCTTTCACTGGGGGCTGCTCCCTCCTATCCCAGCCAGCTACAGGAGGGAGGCAGCAGGCTGTGCAGGCAGCCAGGAGTGGGGGAGACAGACAGCTCACGCACCATAACTCCCTGACTAGCATCCTCCCTTCAGACAGAGTCACACAGAATGTTCATGGCTGGAAATGACCTCTCAGATCACCCAAAGACAAACCACCCAACCCCTGCCCTCACTACAGCATGTCCTGGAGCACCACATCTACACGTTTCTTAAACACCTCCAGGGATGGAGACTCAACCACCTCCCTGGGAAGGCTGTTCCAGTGCCTCACCACTCTTTCTGGAAAGAATTTCTTCCTAATATCCAATCTAATCCCACCCTGTCTCAGCTTCAGACCATTCCCTCTGGTCCTGTCATTAGTTACTAAGGAGAAGAGGCCAACCCCCACCTCTCTACAAGCTCCTTTCAGGTAGTTGTAGAGGGCAATGAGGTTCCCCCTCAGCCTCCTCTTCTCCAAACTAAACATGCCCAGCTCCCTCAGCCTCTCCTCATATGGCTTGTCCTCTAAACCCCTCACAAGCTTGGTAGCTCTCCTCTAGACATGCTCCAGCATCTCAATGTCCTTCCTATACTGAGGGGCCCAGAACTGAACACAGTACTCCAGCTAAGGCCCCACAAGTGCCGAGTACAAGGGCACCATAACCTCCCTTCTCCTGCTCACCACACTATTCCTGATCCAAGCCAGGATCCTGTTGGCCTTCTTGGCCACCTGGGCACACTGCTGGCTCATATTCAGCTGGCTGTCCACCATCAGCCCCAGGTCCTTCTCTGCTGGGCAGCTTTCCAGCCACTCATCCCCAAGCCTGCAGCATTGCCTGGGATTGTTGTGCCCAAAGTGCAGGACACAGCACTTGGCCTTAGTGAACCTCATACAATTGGCCTCATCCCATCTATCCAACCTGTCCAAATCCCTCTGCAGAGCCTCCCTGCCCTCCAGCAGATCAACACTCCCACACAGTTTGGAGTCATCTGCAAACTTACTAAGGGAGCTCTCAATCCCCACATCCAGGTCATCAATAAAGATGCCAAACAAGACTGGCCCCAAAACTTCCTTCTCTGGTCACCATGACTTGTTCTTGTTCATCACGGAGTGTTCTCATGCAGGAAGAGCTACATATCAATCTCGTCTAGGTGCTCCTGCTCTGGCAGGGGGGTTGCACTAGATGATCTTTCTAGGTCCCTTCCAACCCCTGACATACTGTGATACTGTGGTATCTGTGAGAAGAGCTTTGACCACACATAAAGAAAGAGTAGCCCTCTCTAATCCCCATCCCAGACAAGGCACATCCCTGGAAAAGAGCTGCTGCAGGCCTGCTTGTGCCTTGCACCATCTCCTCAGCAGGGTACCAGGTCTCTTCTGTGCCCATGCTTCAGGGGCTGCTCCAGTGATCCAGAGACTGACTGGGCCCTGCACTGTGATCCAAAGGCGATTCTGTGCCTAGCAAGACCTACAGGGAGAATTACTAGTGCAGCAGCCCCGTGGCACAATGAGCTCCCAGCCCAGGCAGCACAGCCAGCCACAGGCACCTATCCCCAAATCCTCACAGCATTTACAATCACCAGGCACAGCTGCTTGCCAAGAGCTGGCAAATGGGTCTGCTTTGCTCCTCAGCCTGCTGCTGACACAAACCTGTCCTCCAGCCTACACTCGACCTGGGGGACTCTAGCAGAGGGCCAAAGTCAGTGGGGTGACCATCTTCTTTCTGTGCATGAAGAGATTGCTTCTAGATAAACTGCTATGGGGACCTCTGGTGACAAAGCAAGTGGTGCTCATGCACCTGGTCCTGCTCTGCACCACTTCAGCTCTGGTGTGGCTGCAGAGCCCAGAGTGTTCCCCCATACTCCTGGCTGTTGATATCAGATCAGAGTCATCTCAGCTTTCACTTCCCCATCATTGTGCTCACTTTTTTACACCTTCATGCAGCCTGCAGCAACTTGCTTACCATTTTCCAACCTGCACAGCTTGGACACATCTGATACTAGACTGACAGCTACAGTAAGGCACTTCCTATTTCAGCTGCAATTTCCAAACTAAAATAATACTCTCTTGCTTCCTCCAGTCCCCTTAAAAAAAACCTGATTGTAGGGTGAGGAAGAAGTGACTGCATAGCATCCAGCAAGAGAAGCTGGTTATGAATTAGGACCCTAAGGCACTACCACCAGAAAAAAGAAAACAACAAACAACAAAAATCCCAAGACAATGCCTCCTTGCAAATGTCAGTCAAAGGAAAAATAATTCAGCCCCAGAAATCTAAGCATAGCCAAGCTACATCTCAGCAAGGCAGTAATTCATATTCCTTTTTACCAAGGAAAGCAGCACATAAGCATGTGGCAAAAGACACAAACACACACCATGCTGCAAAACCAGACATGTGTCTCAGAGGTGCCCTAGGAAGGCCACAGAGCTTGTAGGACTTACCAAGCCTACAGGAACATTGCGGCTCATGCATTGTTTAAGCTGCATAAACAAAGATGTCTGAGATGTTATAATATACCATTACTCAGCCCTAATTCTCCAGTCCCTCACTTACTTCACTGTCCCTGAAGTAACCCCACAGTTTTTATTACCAGGAGGGAACAAATTGCAAACCCAACCACATTTCTTTCTGAAGGGAAAAAAATTTCATCAGAGATGCAGCAAAACATCCTTGTCTGACTTGTGAAGCAAATGATTTCTTTAAAGGAAGTTCCTCTCTCCAGCAACACCTTCCTCCTGCCCAAAGGCAACAGAAGCATGAGAAGGCATGAAGAGAAGCAATGCTGGGTAGTTCTTCAGAGGAGGGTGCTGAGATGCAGTCCCTTCCAGCTACCTGGCTGAAATTCAAATGCTGGATTAGTGTCTCTGGCACACTGTTAATAAGAAGCAAAGGAAAGAAATGTAATGCTTCCTTCCAGCCTTTTCAGGTCTACAAACCTCTCCCAGGTAGCAGACAGTCTGGTCCATCAAAGGGACACCAGAATTTAAAATGAGAACCATTTGTCATATATTTCCAGGTATGAAGATCTAAGCTGAATTTCTATATCAGGCAGAGATGCTGTAATAACATAGCAGCAGCTGTGAACACCAGTCAGGTGAAGGTCAAGGCTCCTTGGCATCCATTACAGTCACAGGCCTCTCAGCAAACCAAAAAGAGCAGAGGAGGAACACTTCCCTTTGGCAAGTGTTCTTGTCCAGCTGGATACGATGGGCTTTGAAGGTTGGAAACTCAGCAGGGTTGGCTGCAGCAAAAGAGGGAGGAAAATCGAGAAACAGGGGAAGAAAAAGGTTCATCTTCAAAAACAAAGTGGGTTTGTTCATCTTCTCTTTGGTCACCAAGGTAGCTCCAGCTGTGACTTGTGTTCTGGGACTGAAAGGAAAACACTAGCTGGAGTTCTCAGGAATTGGAGTCACTTAGGTGTCTTAGGACTGAGTTATGGCTTTCATAAGAGGGAATGTGGCAAGCCCTGAAGGTGCCCTTTAGCCACAGAGAGGAAACATGCTGCAAGAGACAGACCTCGATAAAACACCATCCAAATGGGGATGCATTTAGCAGCCCTTGGGGGATGTGACAGCTGTACAATCACCCTGACAGCTTCAGGCATGGTTCAGGCACTGGCTTCTGCCCAGATCCATTCAGTGGGTAAGAATACAAGCAAGCAAAGGGACTGGTGCTACACTCAGATTTGGAGATGTCCTCTTTCTCCAATCAAATCTCTGCAAAAGCAGCAAATTTCTACCTCCCCCTTTGGATGCCTGCAAGGCTCAGCAGCTGGAAGCCCCTTACCACTGCCAATCCCAGCACCCAAGGACCTGCCATCTGTGTTGCAGCCTGTCTTTTGTACTGAGTTAAGTTTTTGCCCCAGTTGCATGCCTTGGGCAGGCGACAGTTGCTTTGTGTGGGACTCGGAGGAAGGAAAGTTTTCCAGCTTGGCTACTGCCAATGCACAGATGTTACAGGCTGGGTCACAGCAAGGTGCTAAAGGCCTTCAGAACTGTTGTAAAGCATTAATTATGTTCCTACAGCTGTTGTTTAACCCTCACAGATCTCCTTTCTTGCAGGAGACAACTGTGAATGGAAAAATCAAAACAGAAGGCTTTGAAAGGAAGCAAAGCAGAGACTTTAAAGGTGGAAGAAATATCACAAGCACAAGGGTTTTTTAAAGCTGCTTGTCCCTTCATTTGCTTGAATACCAACTCTGCTCCCACTTGGTACAGCACTGAACTCCCCACAGCACCCAAAGAGAGTTGGAAGAAGTCACCCAAATTCTGACATATCACAGAGCCCATGTCAGCTGGGAGGTTGATCCATGGGCTTAGAAATGTTTTGTCTTGTAAGACTGGCTGGAATACCTCATGAGGTGGGTTAACCAACCCTCCCATCTAAGCAGATCCAGAGAAGAGACCTGAAAGGAGTTTCTTCCCTGGTTAGGAATGCCCTGTTATGCCCCAGCTGGACAAGAGCTGTACCGAAGCTGGAGAGCAAACCTCTCAGACACACCAGTGACCAAACTGATCAGCTGAACTCAAGCTCAAAGCTTCTCCCATCCCTGCCACTGAGATCAATGAACACCAAGCACCAAGACAGTGTCCAGACAGGCTTACCTGGAACAGCACTGAGAGATATAGGAACCCAACAGCCTCCTGAACTCACTTCATGTGCTTCAGCCTCCTGACAGCCACCGTGTGCCCAGGCTGCCAACACACCTCCCAGGCCTTGCAGAGGCAATCTCAAGAGGACCTACAGGCATCTCTGGGCAACAGGGGAATTGGAAAAACCTGAAGCTAAGTGCCAAGAAAGCAGGTCCATCCCCTGCTGTATGGTGCTGTTCAGAGCTGCCCCTGTGGGAAAGCAGAACTGCCTCATTAAGGAGGTCTGCATCCAGATTTCTGAGACCCGCTGAACACCAAGACTAACAAATGCCAACACAACACCAGGGCAGCCATGCCAGTACTGAAGTTGCAGCCTACCTGGGGAACCATCTCTGTGCCCCACAAACCAGGACTTCCTGTGGGCAAAGTCTGTCCATCCCTAATCTACAAACCAGCTGCAAATTGAAGCCCCAACTCAAACACAGGCATCCACTAACATATCTGCACAGGCTGGGCTGCAGCTGTTCCACAGGACCACGAGTGGTCTGATAAAAACCATCAGGCTCCTGAATGGCTTCTCCCTCCCCCATTCCCCTTGCTTTAAGCTGCAGTCAAACAGAGCATAACTCCTTTTAAGACTCACAGATGTTGTGTTTCTGAATCATCTGGCCAGGCTGCTCGTGCTGGCGAGAGGAAACAAGATTGTCTCTGGAATCCTTTGTGCTGCAGCTCCCCATGCACAATAAGCTCCCACGCACTCATGGACTAAATAACTTTTTATGCTAGAAATGAAGTAAGGAAGGAGGAGTGAAAAAGAAAAAAATACAGGCACAACAGCAAACAAACAAGCAGAGACTGAGGTGATGGGAAAGCAGGCAAAAAAAGCTATGCTGGTATGCCTAGACACAGATCCCACACAACAGCAGCTTCCAGCAGCTTCCACATTTAAAAAGATAGAAAACAATAAAGCCTAAGTTTTGCCTGACATCTCCCAAACATGCCTTCAGCCAGAAATCATTATGAGGCAGAACGACTTGAACTTCTGCATAACAGCCCCAGACAGCTATTGATATCCTCAGCTGCTGCTGGCACAAGTGTTAGCTCCACTGCAGCCCTAGCAGCAACTACAAAAAAAAAAAGACCAATGGACAGACCTTGAAAAGGAATCCATGATAGCATTAAGAATCTGAGCCCCAGGGCCATGTTACACCAGTCTGAGCTTCCTTAACAGCCAGAGGTGAAGGAGCTTCCTCCAGGCAGCTCAGGACTCTCACCCCAGGTGCCCAAAGAGAATGCGAGTCCTCTAACACCAAAGCATTCCCTACCCTACAGGGGCACCCCATGGGAGTGCCATGGGGAAGCCTGGCCCTGTGCACACAGCCATTCCATGCAGGAATCCAGCAGTGTCACCCTAACTCAAGTTCACAGTATTCCCTCAGTCCTTATTCTGTTGGGCTTTGACTTGCCTTCCTTGGTGGCAGCCAGGGGTGGGCTGACTTCAGATTCCCAGCAGAATGGACTGACAGCCAAATAAGATCAGATTAAAGGCTTTGTGGGAGCAGTGTTTGTGTTAGCAATTTCTGGAAACCCCCATTATGTTTAAATGTCAAGCATAAGGGAAACAATGTTTTTATCTGCTTAATAGAGCTCTTCAAGCCACACACAAACCACGTGGCCTAGGCTGGCTATTTTAAAACAACATTCAGCTGAGACTTTTGTTTCCAACAGACTAATTTAACACCTCACTCTCACAGAGGACTTTCACCCCCAGACAGAGTGATTCAGAAAGGCTATGCTGATTCCACAAACCAAGGAGAGGGGAAAGTGCAACAACATAACTCACATCTCATCTGCAAGCCCAGGAGCAGAAACTTGCTTCTCCAGCAGCCTCTCTCAAACAGCAGCTTTCCTTTTTCTGCTGCTTTTTTCCAGCATTCTTGATTTCTTTTAATTAGTTGGTTGGTTAGTTAGTTAGTTGGGGTTTTTCCACCCTTCTTGGCTCCAAGTTCAAGTTAGTTAAATCTCACAGAGGGGCTGACACCTTCTGATGAGGATGATGCCATCGGTGTTATTGTCTGGCTGCCAGCTCCTGGGAAACAGGCAAGGCACGAGGGTGGTTGCTGTTTTTAACCAGAGGCCATGTCTGCCTCGTTAGGGGAGTTAATGAGCACTGTGCTGTGGGAGGGAGGGCTGGGAGAAAGCAGAGAGGGAAAGCTTTATTTCTATAGTTCATTATTTTTATAAGAAACATAAAGCAGGGACCTTGGTGGGGGAGAGGGGAACGTAAAAGGGAGGTGGTTGAGTTCCCATTCCTGGAGGCATTCAAGGGGAGGCTTGCCAGGGCTCTGGGCAACCTGCTCTAGTTGGGGATGTCCCTGCCCACTGTGGGGGGGTTGGACTAGATGACCTCCAGAGGTCCCTTCCAACCCAAATGGTTCTATGATTAGTTTGTTTGTTTGGGGTTTTTTTTGTAATAGCAGAATTCCAGATTAGAAGAGCCTGCTGAGACATCCTGTGCCCAGGGGTGAATAGAAGGGAAGTGTCTTTGGTCTCCATGCAGGTTGCTACAGATCACTTGGCTCTTCTAGGTCTCCAGAAGGTCTGGAAGGGAGATACTCCTCAAACAATATTAGTAGGCTGTGTTGTGGATGCAGCTGTAATCAAGGTCAAATATGGGCTGCAGTAAAGGCCAGATGTGATCATGACATTCTCCCCAGCTGCTTCAAGTCCACCTCACCTTCTAGAAGTAAAGACCTGCACCAGTTTGCACGGTACAAGAGGCAGATGACACCAGCAATTCCTGCCAACATCAGCCCTGAGATATTCACACCCATGGACCATAGCCCTAGAGGAGAGTCTTCTGTAGTTCACCCCATCCACCCAACCCCAACACAGACACAGGATGAGTCTGCATGATGGACCCTCTCTCAGGGATAATAGCCTCCAGGCTGCCCCAAGGAGTCCAGGTACCCTGGGAGCTCCCTCTCCAGCTCTAAAGGGGGTTCAGGCCACTTAGTGGGTGCTCAACACCAGGCAAGTTGAAGGGAAATCCAACAGTCTCTAGAAAAGATGGACAGGGTTAATGAACATGACACTATTGCCCTTAAAGAGGCAGGGAAAGGTTAAAAGAGAAGATTTATGGACATATACCTCTGCCAGAACCACCAGGTGATCAAACATACACATTTCTCTACTCTAAGACCTAATTTTCCACCATTTCCCTTGATTTGCTGTTCCTTTTCTCCCATTTCCTTGATTTAGGGCCCAATTATTTCTTGTCCTCTTGCCAGTGAAACAAAATATTTCATAAGCACTCCTGCTGCCTCTCCCCACTCCCTCTCTCTTTTGGATGCTGGTTTCAATGCCTGACTCACACCTCGTGTTCTGCAAAATTTAGAGTATTTTAGTGAACACCTAATAATGATTTTACCATTTTTCACAGTGATGCAAATGGGATTTGGCACCAACAAGTTCACTGTTGGAATTTAAGTGAGCCTGTGGCCCCCACAGCTCTGGCACATCTTGGCAAAGCAGTCCCTGGGGAGGATTTCCTTCTGATGCAAATATGTCCTTTATTAGGGATGAGTCTTGTGCCCTGAGCTGCTGGTGACACTGTGCTGGGACAGGGAGGAGGGAAGACTAGTCAACTCCATAGCTCACCTAGTTCCTGATCAATACAGATACACAAGTGATGTGCTGCAAGAGTCTTGTCTGTGCTAGCACAAGGCAACTTCCTGGCTGGACCACATAGAATCCTAGAATGGTTTGGGTTGGAAGGGACCTCTGGAGGTCATCTAGTCCAACCCCCCTGCAGTGGGCAGGCACATCCCCAACTAGAGCAGCTTGCCCAGAGCCCTGGCAAGCCTCACCTGCAATGCCTCCAGGGATGGGAACTCAACCACCTCCCTGGGCAACCTGTGCCAGTGTTCCACCACCCTCGTGGGGAGGAACTTCTAATATCCAGTTTAAATCTACTCTTCTTTAATTTAAAACCATTGCCCCTTGTCCTTTCACTCCAGGCCTTTGCAAACACTACCCATTTGATGTGGCTGCATGCCCATGGAAGAACTGGGGTCTACCATCCCTCTACAAGTATGTCTGGGGTCTGGTCCTCCTCCTTAACCATAGAGACAAACTCTGCCTTCATTAAAAGGAAATTTAAAGAAAACAAGTAAAAAAAAAATAGAAGAATAATGTATTTCAGGTGGGTCCCAAGCCTAAACTTCTAAGTGAAATCAAATCTTTCAAGTGGTTCATCACAGCTGGACCACTGGGACCCACCCAAAAAACAAAGGACAGACTGAATCCTGCAAGCACACTGAGCACCAGCCCATGGGAACAACTGCAGGCAAATGCTCTCCTCTCCCCATGCAGCAATGGTTTTACAATAGCTTTCCATCCTTCTTCCTCCTCCCTGCCCAATCCCAGCATATAGCATTTCTATAGCATCCTCCTACTAGCTCCCATAATCGTTATCCAAACCTGTCACAACACAGCAAAACCACAAAAAAGACAGTTAAAAGTGCTATTTCAATACAGCCAGGCTTTCTGTGGGAGAAAAAGCTAAAGTTTGCTCTGAATCAAATGGAGCAAGGAGGCAAAATTGGGTCTCGTGTATTCTGAACCCACGTCTCAGACCCCAGGGACCTCTAACTTCAAGATCATCAGCTGTATCTGCACAACACAAGCCTTTTAGACTTTATTTTCCCCAAGAAAAAAAAAAACAACAACTCACTGGATATGAAGCTTTTCCATCCAAATGCATTCTGGAAAATTTCAAAGCCCTGCAAGTCATAGCAAAATGGGGCCATGCTCATCAGCCAGATCTAACTTGGGTCACTCTCCAGAAGAGAACAGCTGTTTGTGTCAGCAAGCTCCTGCATCACCTTGCTTGTCAGACTGGCAGACATGAAATCATAGAATCATCATAGAATGGTTTGGGTTGGAAGGGACCTCTGGAGGTCATCTAGTCCAACCCCCCTGCAGTGGGCAGGCACATCCCCAACTAGAGCAGCTTGCCCAGAGCCCTGGCAAGCCTCACCTGCAATGCCTCCAGGGATGGGAACTCAACCACCTCCCTGGGCAACCTGTGCCAGTGTTCCACCACCCTCGTGGGGAGGAACTTCTAATATCCAGTTTAAATCTACTCTTCTTTAATTTAAAACCATTGCCCCTTGTCCTTTCACTGCAGGCCTTTGCAAACAGGCCCTCTGCAGCCTTCTTGGAAGTTCCCTTTAGGTACTGGAAGGTCACTAGTAGGTCCCCTTGAAGCCTTCTCTTCTCCAGGCTGAACAATCCCAGCTCCCTCAGCCTGTCCTCATAGCAGAGGTGTTCCAGCCCCTGAGCATTCTCGTGGCCTCCTCTGCACCTGCTCCATCAGCTCCATGTCCTTTCTGTGTTGAGGGCTCCAGAACTGGACCCAGTATTGCAGAGGAGGTGTGAGCAGAGCAGAGTGCAGTGGCAGAATCACCTCTCTGGCTCTGCTGGCCACGCTTCTCTTGCTGCAGCCCAGGATGCCATTGTGCTTCTGGGCTGCCAGCGTGCACTGTTTGCTCATGGCCAGCTTCTCATCCACCAGCACTCCCAAGTCCTTTTCTGCAGGGCTGCTCTCTATCTTCTCATCCCCTAGCCTGGATTGATAGTGGGGATTGTTCTGATCCAGGTGCAGGACCCTGCACTTGGTCTTGTTGAAGCTCCTGAGGTTCACCTGGGCCTAGCTCTCCAGCTTGTCCAGGTCCTTCTGGATTTACACTGTGGCTGTACACAGATTGTAGAGGGCAGTTTAGCCAGCTAAGGCAGGTGAACTCCACAGCTTCTCCTGTCTCTTCTGCATGCACGTATCCAGTGAAGGGCATCTGCAGTGATTCTCATCCTTCCAGTGGATGGCAGCAATAAGGAGGAAAGATCTTGAGCACCTGGAGAAGAGGATAAGGAGGAAGGAATAGGGAGAATTGCTCTCTCCTAGTTATTGTGAACTATGCCCATTCTCTCCACCCGAGCAGATGATTACCACAGTCCATGGAGAAGCACCCAAACCTGACCCCATCACTGATGTGATGTCATCCCTGGAGGCATTCAAGGTGAGGCTTGCCAGGGCTCTGGGCAAGCTGATCTAGTTGGGGATGTGCCTGCCCAGTGCAGGGGGGTTGGACTAGATGACCTCCAGAGGTCCCTTCCAACCCAAACCATTCTAGGATTCTAAATGGGCAAGAGAGCTGGACACAAGCTGGGAGATGCTGAGCCCTGTCAGAAACCAGGCCCAGAAGCATCATGATAGAAAGTCCTAAGAAAGATAAAGTAACACTCATGCAGCCCAAAGCAGGATCTAATCTTTACCCCCACCATCACAGCTGTTGGTGGCTTGTTCACACATTTCACAGAGCCTAGAGGACAAGTGGTGCAATGCTGTTTAGCCACAACAGACTTTTGGCTACTCTGTTGTGGGATTGGACAACTCCTCTCCAAAAAGCTTTCCAGAATAACTGGCTACCAAAGGCCACAAGAACAAAATCACTTTGGTCTTTGGTAATACAAGAAAGGACTGATGGGGTCTCAACCTGAATTTAAGAAGAAGAAAACCAGCCCCAGCTAGAAACACCAAATAAAAAGGAAAAAAAAAAAAACAAATGAGAAAGAAACCTGAGCAAGGCTCTGCAGACTGCACTGTGCAAATGCATCTCCTCCACATAAGGAGAGAAGGCTACATAAGGCAGCTCCTATTTTGAGAGTGCCCTGGGAAAGGCTTCTCGGAACCTGTCTGCCACTCTGTGGAGCTTGAAACCTACTCTGGGTTTCTTCTTACATCAGCCCTGCTGAAATCCACCTGCAGCTTGGGGAGGGATTTGGGCATTGGTAGCCCCCAGATCTGTAAGAACCAGAGCCCTTAAGAGGATGGTAACCAGGCTAACTTCCTTCCTCTTCATAATTTGGTATGACCAGCTCTGCTAACTGTGTTGGCCCAGGGTTTACTTGATTAATGTCACTTGGAAGTTATCCTGTGGCTGTGGCTGGCTGGAAGCATCACCTCCAAGGGAAGCTGACTCACCCTAAGCACACTTTTCTACAGGGCCAGTTAATTCCTGTCCATTAGAGCAGCTTCCCTTCAAGGTATCTGTCAACCTAGCAGAGACTGGACATCCCCCTAAAGCTAACAAACCACAGTTCATATTCCTACTTACTGGGCTTAACTCCCCTGAAAAGTATTGGAAATAGTAAAAGCTCACCATTTAGGGCAGTTTTAGATTGGATAGTGATATTCTACATTGTAAAGTGTGTTTGGAAGGGTGATTTTGCTCCCTCCCCTGTCCTTCCTCAGAGGAAAGATGATAAATGACTAGCTGGTTGTTCATAGCCCAGGGTAAGGGAAATACAACATCCTCCATAACAGCTAGAAGGAGGAGTACCAGAGCACAGAGACATGCTTGGGCTCTGCTGAGAAACAGTGCCACTGACTCAGCCAGCACTGCACCAGTACACTATCAAACCCAAACCACCTTTGGCAAGCCTCCTCCAGAGCCTTTTTGCCACTCTCCCAGCAGCTCAGGTGCTGAGATGTTAGGGAAAGAGGTACTCCTTAGGGAGAACAGCCCTGACCTGGAATGCAGCAGCAGTGCCTAGGACTGCTCTCAAGTTAACAAAACCACAGCATGCAAGCAGCTCAGTGCCTCTGCTGCTGAAATAAACCCCTCCTATTTGATTTGACCATTACACAAGCACAAGGCAGAAGTGTGTTTGGTCCCTGGAGAGCTCACTAAGCCAGTATTTCTGTAGGAAAGGGGTGCCTGTGCACCAGCATCTAAATATAGCTTTAAAAAAATGAACCCAGCCTCTACTCCATCTCATCAAGAGGAAAACCTTTGGAGAGTAAACCAAGACAGGAGTGGTTGCTCAGATTTATGAGGAGGCTGTATAACAAGTTGGAGAGGTCTGAATTGAATCCATCTCCCGAGTAGAAGTGTAACTACATAACCCTGAAGTCCAGCTATAGTTTTTCTTTACAGCCTGGCAAAAGCCCCAAAGGAGGAAAGGGTCCTTTTAATGACCTTAATCAGCAACTTAGGTGACATGACACAGCCTACTCTCAGCAAGTTTGCAGATTATACTAAACAGGGAAGAAGGAAAGGGGTGATAGCTAGACCAGATGGTTGCCACAAAGATGATTGAGGGCTTGGAACATCCAACAACACAATGAGAGGCTGAGAAGGCTGGGACTGTTTAGTCCAGAGAAGACAAGACTCAGAGGGATCTTATGCATGTGCACAAACACCTCACAGGAGGGAGTCAAGACAACACAGCCATGTTCTTCTCAGTGATAGGAGACATAAGCTGAAATACAAGAAATTCCATTTAAATAGCAGGTTTTTGTTTTGAAGGGAAATCTAACATCTTAACAGGTTTGCCTTTAGAGGCATCCATCCTTGGAGATTTTCAAATGCTGACTAGATGTGGTCCTGGGCAGCCTGCTTCAGCTCACCCTGCTTTGAGCAGGTAAGTTGGACTAGATCATAGAATCATAGCATGGCCTGGGTTGAAAAGGACCTTAAAGATCAAGTTCCAAACCTCCCCTGCCATAGGCAGGGTTGCCACACACTAGACCAGGTTGCCCAGGGCCACATTCAGCCTGGCCTTGAACACTGCCAGGGATGGGGCATCCACAACCTCTCTGGACAACCTGTACCAGTGTCTTACCACCCTCTGAGTAAAGACTTTTTTTCCCTAACATTCAATCTAAATCTCCCCTCCTTCAGTTTGTAACCACTGCTCCTTACCCTGTTGCTTTTTGCTTAGGTAAAGTCTCACTCCCTCTTTTTAACAAGCCCAAAGGTTCCTCTTTTGTGATTCTGTTGGATGCAGGATTCATGGTATCTTATTTTGATGCTAGGAACAGGAGTAACACAGTTAGGGCCACAGTAGATCTATCACTTGTCCCACTTCATCTGATCTCTAACAAAGGTTTGGATTCAAAGAGCTCCAGCACTTTCCCCAAAAGGAGCTGTTAAAACATATTTACAGGCTTCAGCTCTGGGAAAGCAGATGCCCACCAGAGAGCAGTTTTTCCTTTCATCCATGGGATGGATCAGATCAAAAGAGCAGGGGCAACACAAACCCTAAAACATGCAGGTCCTCAAATACTAGAACATTTCCCAGTCCCTTTTTTTTTTTTTTTTTTGGCTAGACAGGGGCAGAAAAAGACAGCACAGAAGAAAGATGAAACTTGGTTTACTAGACCCTCCTAATCAAGCTCTAATGCTTAGGATCAAAGATTAGTTGATTAAAACCCAATTTCAAAGCTTATTAACTTCTGAATGAGAAATGCTGCTATGGTAAGCTTACTTTGGCAGGCTATTTCTGGTCTGGGAGAAGTGGCTGGCAGGAAAAAACAGCTCTGTGCTTATCAGCACCCAGCTTAGACCCAGATGAGGCAAGAAAATTTCACCTCCTCAGATACCTTTACAGAATCATAGAATGTTAGGGGTTGGAAGGGACCTAGAAAGATCATCTAGTGCAACCCCCCTGCCAGAGCAG
>VWZO01005924.1:326685-345387 GCA_013396975.1 Bucco capensis
CCCCTTCATCCAGATCATTGATGAATATATTGAACATTACTGGACCCTTTAAACAAAGATTAAACAAACAAAAGGATCTCCCTTGAGCCAGCTGTTAAACCCAGCTGGGCATTTCCCCTTCATGACACCACAGCTTGCATGCAAGTCACACAGAGCCATAGTGCTGCATTCCTAAGCTACCCAACATTCAGTTCCATACAAGAAATTAGGGAGAGACACTCTTTATCCAGTCAAAAAGCAAGAGGGCAAGGAGGAATTGTTTCAGACTGAAGGAACAGATATTTAGATTGAATAGTAGAAAGAAAAAGTCTTCACTCAGAGATTTCCCAGAGAGGTTGTGGATGCTCCATCCCCGGTAGTGTTCAAGGCCAGGCTGGATGTGGCCCCAGACAACCTGGTCTAGTGTGTGACATGCCTGCCCATGGCAGGGCGGTTGGAACTAGATGAGCTTTAAGATCCCTTCCAACCCTGACAGTTCTATGAATCTATAATATTCTGGTCAGGCTGGTCATGACTTCACTGGGTATCTTCAGACTACATCCTCCCTGCTCATGCACAGTAAAGAATGGGGCTAACCCTGAAAAAGAGAGTCCACTGTCCTTGCAGGAGCTGTACCACCACAAGCAGCTCTGCCTCACTCTACAAGGGGCAAGACCCTCTGTCCCTGCTAGCTGAGGGACATGATGAGCCAACCTGAGATCTCCTATTTGTCACAGGGTTTTATCCTGAGGGACAAATCCCAGTCTTAACCCGAGATCCCTCTAGGACTCCCAAGTATGTTTTAAAGTATGCAAGAGTCAACAATCTTGAAGGTCTTCTCAAACAAATGAATCCAAGATTCTAAAATGAAGGATGGAGCTGCATCCTGAAGCTCCAGGGTTGAAGATGTTCCTTATCCTAAGGACAAATGGGACTTAAGCACTGCCCTTTGGGGAACCAGTTCATCCCACATCCTCCTGTTGGAGCTATACCTCACAGCACTGCCTGCAGAGACTTCTCCAGCTTCTCCCCTATTTCTCAGCCACAGCACTCAAAGATGAGAATGACAAAACACAAGTCCATAGGAAAGTTTTCCAGATGCTGAAAGCCCATTTTTCTCTCAGGTATAGTTTTTCAGAGCATCTCTCATCTAGGGAGACAGGCTGTGCCCAAACAATGGGCTTCACCTCTTCTGCTAAAGGCCTGAGTTTATCAGCTAAGTGCAGCAGTTGTCTAGATTAGCTATTGACAGGAATTCCTACGTGTGTGGCAAAGGTGGAACTGTGAAACACCAAGGTCAGGGTCTGATTCTCATCCTGCTCACAGTAAAACACATGGCATAGCCTCAAAAAAACATCAGAACAAGCAGAGGTTAACAACAAAGCAGAGGGGAAAGGCAACTCGTGCTATTGCACACTGAAGAGGGAAGGCAGCAGGTAGCCTGGGTGACTATATTTGCTTCAAAGAGTGGTTGGTGACAGCTACAGGACAAATACCTTGGCTCTCTGGGAGGCAGCTAAGGAGCTGCTTTCCTCTCTCATGCTCTGCTCCAGGATTCACAGATACACTGACCACTGAGCTCCTTCAGGGGTTGAAGAAGCTCCACTTCACCACAGGCCTTTCAGAGCCAACTTCAAACTGCCACAAGACCATTAAACGACACAGCAAGGAGTAACATTTCTCTGGTTCAGTTAAGTCTTTCTTCTTTAACCAAAGAAAAAGGTAAAGCAGTCTTTTACAACCTGCCTCTGGTGTACAGATGGGCATGAAGCATGCAATAGCCCTTCAGAAGGATTCCTGCTCTAACAGGTCATGGCCAGGCTTTCAGAATATGAAAATCAGGTATTTCCATGCAGCTTCTAACACTGATCAACCAGGGATCCAAGGGCTGGTCCCCACTATGCATATTGCCTCTGGAAAAGGGAGCAGTCACAGAATCCCAGGGTGGTAGGGGTTGGAAGGGACCTCTGGGAATCACCTAGTCCCTTTAGTTCCCTGCTAAAGCAAGGTCACCCAGAGCAGGTCACCCAGAATCATGTCCAGGTGGGTTTGGAATCTCTCCAGAAACACTCTCCACAGTCTCTCTGGGCAACATGATTTTGACTCTCCTGTTACAGAGCCTATATCACCACACTAGCCAAAAGGGCTAAAGGTTGCGATGCAGCCTGGGACAGAGACAGAAAGTCAGCACAGGTTTTGCAAGTGTCACCTCTGAGCCTCAGCTGCATTCTCCCACAGCTAGCAACCTGGGACAGAGACAGAAAGTCAGCACAGGTTTTGCAAGTGTCACCTCTGAGCCTCAGCTGCATTCTCCCACAGCTAGCAACCTGGGACAGAGACAGAAAGTCAGCACAGGTTTTGCAAGTGTCACCTCTGAGCCTCAGCTGCATTCTCCCACAGCTAGCAACTCTGCTTTCTCTTGCAAACTAGACCTATGTTGCATACTCCAGCAGGAAGCTACAACTGAGCTGTGAAACAGAAGTGAAGACAACATCACATCACTGAGGCAAACGCTGAGGAGAGGTGACAGTAATAAGGAGGGTTATGTTTAGCCTCACATCTGTGCTGTTTGGAAGCTCTATTCAGGAGGGAGAAACATCTTAAGAATAAATCTTTGACTTGGAAAACATCCAGGCTTGGAATAAAAAAACCCCACAGTCTGAGAGAATAGGTAATTCAGTGGAGAAAGGTTGAATAGAAGAGGTCAGGAGATACAGGGAGCATAGGGAGGACTAGGGGACTGCAGCCATCTTTGGGGTGGACATGCATGATTCCAATCCCTCTCCCTGGCTGTCTCACCAGGATCATCTTGCAGAGTAAAGAACAAAGCCTTCACTTCTCACAGCCTTCCCCTCCTAGGGCAGAAGGAGCTAGCTTCATTCTTCCCTGAGCATTTCTATCCCAAAGTCTGGCAGAAAGACAGATGCCAGGTGGGAACTGGGAGCTACTGATGAACATAACCCAGTGTGGAGGACATGCAAAGTCACTGAATCTGGGCCTCAGTTTGGAACTAGCCACTTCAGACAGTAGCCCTAACAGCAGAGTCCTCCTGCACCTCCTCTGAAAAGCACTAGTACTTCTTTCCTTAGACATCCTACTGAAACAGCAAGTGTCAGCAAAGGCATAGAAAGGTACATGCTGTTTGCTTAGGATCAGCTCAAACACACATGATTATAAGCACATTCCCACCTAGTCTTCCAGTGTCCCAGCATCTGCCAGGAGCCAGCATACCACAGCAGCAGTAGGATGCCCCCTGCCTCAAGAAACCAACACCATGCTCAGTTAAAATGTCACACCAACCTGGGCCACATAACCCAATGGATATTTCCCCATTACTATTTCAGAAGCAGGAGATAGATCTGAGTCCCACTGGATCTGGAACTGGATACAATGCAATTTCCCTCCCCCAAACCTCAGCATGCTTCCATCTGCCTCACCCCCAGTCCCCCACACACCCCTTGCCTAAAGGCAGAATGAGCAGCAATTTAAGCCCCGCTAAGCATTAATCCATATTGAGATCAGAAACCCAGATCTCTAATTTATTTGAACCCCCAGAACCACGTTAGGGGTTGGAGGGGACCTAGAAAGATCATCTAGTGCAACCCCCCTGCCAGAGCAGGATCACCTAGATCAGGTCACACAGCAATGTGTCCAGGCAGCTCTGCAATGTCTCCAGACAAGGAGACTCCACAGCCTCCTGGGCAGCCTGGGCCAGTGCTCTGGCACCCTCACTCGAAAGAAGTTTTTCCTCATATTAATACTAAACCTCCTGTGGTTTATGCTCCCATTCCCTCTTGTCCTAACATTGGATGCCATTGAGAA
The DNA here is from genome assembly GCA_013396975.1 of Bucco capensis. Classification (NCBI taxonomy): domain Eukaryota; kingdom Metazoa; phylum Chordata; class Aves; order Piciformes; family Bucconidae; genus Bucco; species Bucco capensis. The sequence continues at coordinate 330,487 of VWZO01005924.1, forward strand.
GAGCCTGGCTCTCTCCTCCTGACACTCACCCTTAACATGTTTATAAACATTAATGAGGTCTCCTCTCAGTCTCCTCTCCTCCAGGCTGAAGACACCCAGCTCTCTCAGCCTGTCCTCCTAGGGCAGATGCTCCACTCCTTTCATGATCTTGGTGGCCCTGTGCTGGACTCTCTCCAGCAGCTCCCTATCCTTAGGGAGCTTCATCTTGAAGTCACTTAAATATAAGCAACACTCTTCATCCTACTTCTGTATTTATGCTGGTGTTTGCCAGCAGTATAATTGTTGTGCTAACAGTGCTTTAGTTCTGATTATGAATGTACAAAGTGTCATGCCTGTGTGTGTGTGCAGGCACACACCCGCACACGCTCTCCTCTTCCACTGCTTGAGAAATGGACCCGTTCCGCTCGCTTCTGCTACTGATAAAATATTGATTAGGGAATTTGAAAATCTGAAATGATTTAGGAGTCCCTGGATGGGAAACGTAATGTACTGTGCCGGTCGCATTATGAGCCATCCATCACCTGTCAGCAAGCAGCAAGAAAGTGACAGAATCAATACAAACGTGTCTGAAGATGGGTTTAACTCATTTCCCTTCCCCCTCGGGCAATGGCTGGAGCATCCCAGCTAGAGGGGAAGGGAGGCTTGGGAGGGAAGGCAGGACAATCTCAATCCACCCACAGTGCAAGTGGGTTAACTCCTTCCTCAGCAGTTCATAGAATCATAGACTTGTCAGGGTTGGAAGGAACCTTAAAGATCATCTAGTTCCAACCCCTGTGCCTGCCATGGGCAGGGACACCTGGCACTAGAGCAGCTTGCTCCCAGCCCCAGCCAGCCTGGCCTGCAACACTGCCAGGGATGGAGCTGCCACCACCTCTCTGGGCAACCTGGCACAGTGGCTCACCACCCTCATGGGGAACAACATCTTCCTAAAATCCAAACTAAATCTATTCTCCTCATGCTTATGTCCATTCCCCCTAGTCCTATTGCTACCTGACATCCTAACAAGTCCTTCCCCAGCCCTCTCGTAGCCCCTGCAGATCCTGGAAGGCCACAAGAAGGTCTTCTCAGAGCTCACCCACACCAGGGCCGAGAGGGGAGGAACCTCAGCCACACTCCCTAATGAATGCAGCCAGGCCAGCCAGCCACGAATTGCAATTTGGACCCCATGGGCTGCATTCAGCTGCCCCTGAGTCAGCACACTGAGCTCTCTAAAATGGTGCAGTGTACCTGAGACCTCCAGATGGGTCACAGCACCTGCATGGCTCCTATTGAGGCTGTTCTACTGACTTGGGTAGGTTATTTGACCCTAAAGCCTCCCATAGCTGGTAAACATGTTCCACTCCTGCCTCTCCCAGCACACTATCTCATAGAAAATTCCCAGAGACTCACATAACACCACCTCATTTTCAGAGGGACCAGGCTGAGCAGTGCCATGGTATAAATCCCTGCCTTGCTTCCCTACAAACTGCTGCCCAAAGAAGTGTATATCCTCAGCATCCACTTCCCTTCTGCATCACCCACCTTCAGTTAGCAGGGCCTGATCCAGCTCCTCATTAAACCACAGAGCTTGTTCCCTAAGTATTTGTTGTTCTTACTAGGTCCAAGAGTCTTTTAAAATATAAAAAGCAGGTGGGGGCAGAGTCCACCCATAGGGTGATAGATTGTCCTCCTGTGCTCTGGAGATGGATTCAATTGGCCTGTGATCCTATTTTGTAGATTCCCTTGGAGCACTGTAATTCATCCTGCAAGGCATTTCAAATGAGACTGGACAGAGCACCAGAGAAATGATAGGAGCTGAGCATCGTGCCTCACTCCCCTGGGCAGAGAGACCAAGCAGACTATTGCTCATGTGTTAGAGTTCATTATTCTGAGGGCACACCACAGGTGGTGATGGTGGCACAAAGCCAAACAAGGCCAGAGTGGCCTGGGGCCAGAGAGGCTGTTCCCAAAAGCTGCTCCTCAATTCAACCCAGCCCAGCGTAGACCACATTGGTTGCAGGGCACGAGGGACAGAACAAGGGAAAAGGGGATGTTCCACAGCACAAAACACCTTTCCACCTGCCAACTGTGAATGGAAGACTCAATTTGCTGGGTGGGATCAGCAAGGATCTCCAAGCTTGCTCCTTGATTGGCTCTTCTCTGTCATGACAGAAGCCTGACAGACACTTCCTCCAGATGCCTTCCAAAACTTCAGGGAGAATCATAGAATGGTTTGAGTTAGAAAGGACCTTTAAAGGTCATCTAGACCAATCCTTCCTGCAGGGACATCTACTACATCAGGTTGTTCAGAGACCTGTCCCACCTGACCTGGAATGGTTCCAGGGATGGGACAACTGCCACCTCTCTGGGCAACTTGGGCCAGGGTTTTACCACTCTCAGTGTAAAAGATTTCCTCCTTCTATCTAGTCTAAATCTGTCCTCTTTTAGTCCAAAACCATCACACCTTGTTCTGTCACAACAGGCCCTGCTAAAAAGATTGTCCCCATCTTTCTTATAGGCCTTTGAAGTACTGAAAGGCTGCACTAAGGTCTCCCTGGAGCCTTTTCTCCAGGCTGAACAACCCCAATTCTCAGCCTGTTCTCACAGCAGAGGGGTATCAGCCCTTGCATTGTTTCTGAGGCCTCTTCTGGGCTCCAACAGGTCCATGTCTCTCCTATGTTGAGGACTTCAGAGCTGGACTCAGCACTACAGGTGAGGTCTCACCAGAGCAGAGGGGCAGAATCACCTCCCTTGGCCTCAGAGGTAGTACTGACTAATGGATATGGGAGCAAGCATTCATCTTATGGGCAGCTCTTCTCTCCTTTGTTCTTTCTGCAAGGGTGAAGCTTCAACCTTCAGGCAGAATCAAGCCACACCTCTGCTTTATGAGGTTCAGGCCTTCTACAGGGAACAGCAGCCAGAAGGGTGCCACAGCCCAGCTCTACCATGTCAGCTCATGATGTGGTTGCAGATAAAGCTTCTTGGACAAACCTCTCTCATTTATTTTGCTTTTAATTCCATTATTGAATGGACTGCAAATGATGTAGGAGTCTCAACTACTGCATCTGTGCAATTCACTCCGAATACATCCCTTCTTTACCATCCCTAATAGACTCTATAAATGGTTTCCAAATCCAGCACAAGTGGTCTATTTGCTGCCTAGTATACCATGTAATCTTTTGCAGAGGTGGTATTGATCTTATTAAACCTGAAGCCATTGAGTCCTCAGATGTGTCTCAGCATTTGCTTTCCCTACAGCAAAGTGAAGCACCTCCTCTAAAGCCAACAGCACCATGCAGGTGACAGCATCAGCCTACACTGACCCAGAGACAAGGCCATCACTGCATTTCTGAGAGCAACTTGATAGTCATGGCTGCAGGGTACTTAGTCAGAAGCAATACCCCATCTCAAAAAGAAATGTCTGAGTCATTTTAACTGTAAGGGACAGAAATTAGGGACTAATTCCACCCGTAACAGGTACTGAATGCTGAGCCCAAAAGCAGCTTTGCTCGTGGCTAATGGATTTTGCACAGCGAGACTGGCTCAGAGCTCTCAGCTCACAGCTCCAGGATGCTCATAGGACTCATTTGCAGCCACCTTGCCAAGTTTTCCCTCACCCATCTACAAAGGGAGGAATTCATGAGATTATTTGCACAGTCCTCTCCAAACAACTAGTCCTTCCCACAACACACAAGCTGGCTTTGGCTGAGAGGTGAGGAGGCCAGGAGGCCAGGCAAGGGAAGAGGGATCAAGCCACAAAGCTCTGAAAAACACATATACACCTATCCTATATGTGCAAGTATGTGAAGCTCACCTGTTTGGAGGGAAGGCAGCACCACAGAGTGCTGGGAAGGTAGAGGTGTAGAGCACAGCCTAACCAGATGCTTCTGACAGAACATCATCACTGGGTTATGTTCTCAGGCTACCCTGGCAGTGGCATCCAAGGAGAGGACAGATGGCAGCTCCAGAGAGCAACATTAAGACCATGACTGGTGTCTTCTAGATGAGGCTTTTGTGCTGCCAGCTTACAGCAGACACTGAAGGAGGTGGTGATAAGTGGCCAGCGTCTGGCCCAGAGGAGCTGGGGTGCCAAGCAGAGGGGAGACAGAGACATGGCTTCCATCTCTTTGATATCCACACTGACCTAGTTGTGTCAGCCCTGCTTGTCAGCCCATCCATCACACAGTGCTGGTTCTTGCCAGGGCCTCAGTACCTGTGAAGGTGCTGCACATGTTGGACTACTTATCTTCTCAGACTGTTGGGACAAGAGGGTTTGATAGCTCTATCAGTTATCCTACAGTAGAGCCCAAACATCTTCAGACAGGGGGACAGGGAATAACCCCAGGGAACAGGGCAATGCTACAAGCCATGTGGCTCCCAGCCCCCCAGGCATCAGGGAAAGGCAAAGCAGCAGCACTGCCTAAACACTGAAAGCCTTGGAAGAAGTATATGGGGAAGAGCACTGAAACTTTCATTCATCATCTGCCATGTTTCCTTAACCAAGAGTATGTTGCCACTGTTGATGGAGAGGAGACTGAGAGGAGACCTCATTAATGTCTACAAATATGTTAAGGGTGAGCATCAGGAGGAGGAAGCCAGGTTCTTCTCAATGGCATCCAATGTTAGGACAAGAGGGAATGGGAGCAAGTTGGATCACAGGAGGTTTAGCATTGACATGAGGAGGAACTTCTTTCCAGTAAGGGTGCCAGAGCACTGGACCAGGCTGCCCAGGAGGCTGTGGAGTCTCCTTGTCTGGAGACATTGCAGAGCTGCCTGGACACATTCCTGTGTGACCTCATCTAGGTGATCCTGCTCTGGCAGGGGAGTTGGACTAGATGATCTTTCTAGGTCCCTTCCAACCCCTAACCTTCTGTGATTCTATGGGCAGGGATCATCCTCACTTTTTGCACTGACCTTTCAAGCCCTGTCCTGGGATGTGCCCAGAAGTGAGACAGCAACATGTTGGAGAACCAGAGCTCTTCCAGGAAGAAGTATAGGCCCAACACTCATTTGTTCTAGGACCAAGATTACACTGTGCCTTTGCTGTACTGGTATTACAGAGATCGAGACTATTCCTGCGCTACCTCCACCTAATCATGCAGTCTTCAAGAAGGCACATCATTGCTCTGGGAACCACCCACCACTGCCTGTGACAGGGAAGAATCATTGCTCCAACAGCCTAAAGAAGTCATAGAATTATAGAATGATTTGGGTTAGAAAGGGACCTTTCAAGGTCATCTAGTCCAACCCTCCCTGCAGTGAGCAGGGACATCTTCAACTATATCATGTTGCTCAGAGATCTGTTCAACATGATCTGGAGTGTTTCCAGGGGTGGGGCATCTACCACCTCTCTGGGCAACCTGTGCCAGTGTCTCACCACCCTCAGTGCAAAAAATACATCTTTGGATCCAGCCCAGAATGCAGCTGGCCTTCTTCTGGGCTGTGAGTACATATTACCAGCTCATGTCCAGCTTTTCATCTACCAGTATCCCCATGACCCTCTCCTCCTGGCTGCCCTCCAGCCCTTCATCCTCCAGCCTGTAGTGATACCAGAGACTGCCCCAACTGAGGCACAGGACCTTGTACTTGGCCTTGTTGAACCTCATGAAGTTCACATAGGCCCATTTCTCAAGCCTGTCCAGATCCCTCTGGACAGCATCCGGTCCTTCAGGTGTGTCAACTGCACCCCACAGCCTGGCGTCACGCACAAACTTGCTGAGGCCTCACTCATTCTCACAATCATATATACCTACATGATACCCACTTGTCCTGAAGCAGCAGGCAGGGACCTGCATCTCTCTACACCAGAAAAGAACTCAACAAGACACTGAAAGAACCAGGCACAGTGGTTGGGTGACTAAGAAAAAAAAAAACCATGTCCTACATGTCCTCAAGACACATCAGTGGTGTTACTTCAGCAGGATAGCAAAAGAAGTGCCCTGCTCCCAAACCTGCCAAACCAAGACGCCCTCCAACTGGTACCAGTGTCTCCCAGTGATACACACAGTCTGTGGCTTAAGGCAGCTCCTGACCCCCAGCTGTGCTGGATTTTAGGTAGGGATCTCCACATGATTAAGTTAGTTACTCCCTGTCACCCAGGGTTTCTCACCTGCCCTGCTAACACCTCCAGCAGAGCAGGAACCCAGCTGGCACTAGGTCCAGCAGCTCATGACACAGCCAGGAGCCAGGGATCAAGCAAAAGCTTAGTAAAATGGAGCATGTTGCAGGTGGGGAGGAGGGGAGACAGCTCTTTGAGCAAGTCATTTCAATTGCCTTGAGAAAACAGGTTGTTAAAATGATGGAAATAAATGGGTTGTTTGAGCAGCCTCAAAATTGCTTTCAGAGAAAGCTTCCAGGTAGAAATGTTGATTGCAAATACTTATTAACTGCTCCTTCATTATCAAAGAGATGTGATACATATGTTTACATATTTTGATACGCTTTTATTAATCCTACTTACTGTTTAATTCCCTAAACCTGCCCAGAAGAACTGTCACCAAGCAACTCAGCAACCCTCTAAACACAGCCTCAACTTCTGCACAGGCAGGCGTGGGCACTGCAGGAGTCACTCAAGCATCTGCCTGTGCTGAGGAACACGTCACCAACATTAGACCTGAAAAGGCTCTTTTGATCACAGCCTCCCAAAAAAGGACAGTCTTGCTTCAGACAGTGTGCGCTAGGGTCATTTACTAACCTCTGTCCACTTATGACAGCCATCAGCCAAGAGACCATAGCTGCCTCTGCTTCAGCCTCCTGTCTCCAACAGCAACCAAGCTTGATGCTACTGAAAAGAGTTGAACAGAAGGTAGAATGTGGAGGTGTTTTCCCAGGACATCTCACAAACTCCCAAGCTGTAAATCACTCCAGGGATGTGTTTAGGCCCATCATCAAGAGTTATCTGCCATGAAATTGCCAAATTCCCTTTTAAGGTTCATGATACTTTTCAGCCTCCACAACATTCCAGGATAACAAGTTTCCAGGGCTGAATTAGTTCCTCCTTTACACAGATGTAATGCTGTTTGATTTAAACCTGCAGCTTGCTATTTTTGGTGGGGAGCCCTGGCTTCTTACCTACAGAAAACAAACAATTCTCTCCTAACAATTCTTAGGTGATTTTAGGGGTGTTTCTCAAGTCCTCCTTACTCCAATCTTTGCCCTGCTGATGAATCCCAGTCTAGTCTATCTTTGGATGCAAGCTGCAAGACCTTTGAGTTACATAAAGCACAGCTCCCTCTGCAGTCAACATCACCTCCAGCAGCATCAGTGTGAGCAACACTGTGCTGGGAACAAGAGCTGTCCCCCGGGGCTCCTCACTGGAACTGTTCTTACCATGCAGAGCCCAAAGATCTGTTTATTTTAAGCAGGGCTTGAGAGATGTACAGGCAGAGGGTGTGTGAGGAGGATCCTTGCCCTCACATGATTTTCCCCTGAAGAGGCCTGTGCCAGAGAGATGCAGAGATTATCACCTCCTGGGCTGCTTGGGCAGGGATTTCTGTCCAAAGCAGAGCCATCATGTTGATGGCCAGATCCCTGCTGCAGGCTTCCATAGCTTCCATCACCCTGCTTGAAGCAAAGTGCACCACCAGCCCTCCTTCAAGCAATCCTATCTAGAGATTGCAATGTTCCAGCTAGAAACTGCCCTCTGAGTCCAGGCAAAGGACAGCAACATCAGCACAGTCTGCAAACTACATCTGCCACAGGGATCACAGTCAGCCCACAGACACAGTTCATTTTCAGAAGGAGCAAAGTGCTGCTGAAAACCCTGGTGTGCCACCCAGTTGTGGATTCTTCATCATTAGCACCTCACCTTAAGACTGCACACAGCTTGGCTGCTGTTTGCAAGAGAAAAATGGGAACTAGCCTTTCTCCACATAAAGCTGTTTACAAAATACTCCATTGGAAGGGTGAACTCAGCAGGGCCCAAAGCAGATAGGCTCACAGGTACAAATTGGCAGGCATGGCATATCTAATGACCTTCACTCCTTGGCAATATCTCCTATCCAAGAACCGGGGGGAAAAAAAAAACCCAAACAAACCAGTTACAACTTTCTGTATACAGAGAAGACATTGCCTTGATGTTGCAATTTTCATACCATTAGAGCAAAGACACTGAGTCAGAGCAACCAGGTGTTTTTTGGCATCCAGATGTGGCATCCACAGAGCTCTAAGCCCTCAGTATGCCTGCAGTGTCCCAAAACAGCACCAAACTTTGGCACAAAAGCCACCTGTGGGGAAAACCCAGCTTCACCTGCCAGCTACATGCTTGGCCTAGACACCTCCATCAGAGGTCTCTGACTAATGAAGAAACCAGGCACAGAGGTTGGGTGACTAAGAAAAACATGTCCTACATGTCCTCAAGACACATCAGTTGTGTTACTTCAGCAGGATAGCAAAAGAAGTGCCCTGCTCCCAAACCTAGACCCCCTCCAAGGCACATTATTCCCAGATCATCATACTCTGTTTAGTTCAATCCTAACCCAGCACCCAAAAAGTCAATGAGACATAGATCAAAGCATGTCTTTTACCAGTATCCACCTAAAGCCCAGACATCCAAAGCTTTGAGCTTGTCTATCTAATCTAGCCCATGCAGTATTTCCTCCACAGAAGGAAAACAGAGGCAGGACTTCCCATGTGCACAGACTCAGTATCTCTTCCTCACTGCTGCTGTGCAGTCCCAGGGGCCTTAATTACCAGCATATGCCTTCTTACAGGGAAGGCTCTATTGGAACATTTCAATGTCCAACTCCTTTGGACAAGTTCAGAGGTAGGCAGCTAATCCTCTCCTAGGTCTCGATGTCATATCAATTTCCTGTTCGAAGCTGAACTCTCTCCATCAGGGTTTTTAAACTAATGAGATGCACCAAGGCCCTCAGCTCTGGGAATATCAAATGCAGTGGGATTCAGTTTCACTCAATTTCCATGTGGTTTCCCCTTTGTAATTAACAGCAGACAGTGTGTGACTTATCTTCACCCCACTGCTAGATACTATGTCTGCTCAAGACAAATACATCAAGAGAGGTGATGCTTTTACATCCAACATTGCCAAAGGCTTCTAACTTTTTTTTATTGTTGCTTTCCCCCGCCCCTCTCTACGAATGTAATCCACATCCTCAAGGTAATACTCAGAACTTTAAATCTCCAGGAGCAGTGGCATAGGTCCCTCAGGGCTTGCAGGTACAGCAGCTCCTACTGCTTCTTACTCATGGATTATTCTCCAGGAACACTAGTGCATGGGCACAGGATCAAAGGGGATTTTGTAGGTCAGTCTTTTCTACCATCATTAGAGGGCTAAGGATCTCCAGTGTCTCTGAGCAAAGACAAGAAAGCATGAAACCATCCTGCATCCTTCCCACCAGCTAATGTTCATTGCTCTCTTCCTTTGGCCACAACCCTTCCAAGGTCATGCAGGCCAGGTCACAGAGCTGATTGCCAGCCTCCTAGGCACACGATACTCCTGCACCAGGCCAAGCTTGTCCAAGTTTTGGGGAAGCAGGAAGGAAAGATCAGCCTTCTGATCTGTTCACACCTCACTTGCTATAAAAGGAAGTCAGTTTGAAGGAGGTCACCAGAGTCTGTGATAACTATTAAGGCACTGCCATCGACTCCCACCTTTGCACTTCATTCTTAGGTGTTAAATGAAGGAGGTGAGCAACTTTGTAGAACACAGGCAGATTTTCCACATAGCTAAGATAGGACACCCTGCAATGGCCATAGCTTGGAGATAACAAAAATCACATCCATCACCTTTTTGTAAACTAAAATGAGCTCCTGTTCCTGGTAGGACCTGCAGGAGTGGTAATGCCCCTTTTGATCAGAGGGGTTGGAACAGTCTTTCTGAGAGCAACAGAGCAGAGTACAAAAACCTGGTCAGCAATGGGGCAATTCCTACAGGAACTGGTATACAGAGGTTTTGAGAGAGGATGTCTGTTACTATAACCAAACATTGCCAAAATCTGAAGGCCCTGATCCAGCAGAAATTCCTGCAGAAGGGCCCCTGTGATCTCTATGGCCAGGGAACATCCCAAGTTGGAGGGGAAGATACTGCTCTAACCCAGAGTAGAATGAGTCAGGTCTGGTTTACTCCAGGAGTGAAGCAGATTCTTCTCCACAGGTAAGAAAATAAGAGTCACTAACAATCTACTCCAGACAGCTTGACCCTGGGCTTGTATTTCAGGAGACACAATGGTTAAGAGCAAGAAACCTAAACTTTGAGTTCTCTCTCCAAGATAATCTTTCAGGGAGCAATTTTGCTGCCACTCAAGCACAGATACCAAACTTGCCCTGTTAAAAGGCTGAGGCACTGCCTGTGTAATATATTCTAGATTAGCATGTAAAAAGCCTCATTTTTCCAAAGACAACTGTTTTACTTACAAGACCTCAGTTGTTACCCTGACATTTCTACACAGGGTGTCTGAAGGTGGAATGGATTAATACAGCAAAAGCCCACATCCTGCAGACTCAATTACATTCATCTCTCATACATACATAACAGGCACCATCCCATCCTTATGGTGATTCCCACCTAGTACCAGGAGCCCAAAGATGCCATTTTCATAAATGTTGTGTCTACCCTTGCCTTGATCCCCACTGAGGGCCTCTGAGAGCATTAAGTTCCATTAACCAGACCATTTAGAATCATAGAATTGTCAGGATTGGAAGACACCTTAAAGATCATCTAGTGCCAACTCCCCTTGGATACATTCCAGCACATCTATATTTGCCACCTGAAGTTTCAACCAACAAACTCCCATACCTGCAGCACCCAAAATGTCCCCCTGAGTCCCTCCCTGCTAATGCTCAGGCTGCTGTGCAAGAGCCTGCTGCAGAAACTACCAAGACAGTCTCACACTGCTGTGCCAGGAACCTGCAAGTTCAAAGTCCTGAGCAGCACCTCGGAGCAGAGTTCATCAACACTTTATTATCACTCCATCACTGAGTACCCCACGCTGCCCAGCAGCTCCAAATGAGCCCTTCACAGCCATGACAGTCAGCACCACAGGACCACCAAGGTTTCATTAATATTCATGTCTTACTGACACTCCAGCAAGCAATGAAAGCTTGCTTTCTGCAGCAGATCATTAAGAGAGAGGAAATGAGTGACCTCTTAAGACCAGCTGCATCACTGATGTCACCACGAGCTGAAGGGACCAAGGCAGGGTCATCACCCAGCACTTCTTTTAATAAATAACAGTTCTAAATGAGCTTGGCCTTGCCCTGCCCAGCAGGACCCACATGAGAACGAAAACATCTGAGAAGCAGATGCCCAAACTGCAAAGCTGGGCACAGCAGTGTCTCCTCTCAGCAACCCTGCCCAGGAAAGACTAGGCAGCAAGGAAGGAATCTCACCAGCAGATCAAGTGTGTGGGTTTCAGGCATGGTTAACCCAGCTCAACAGGAACATGCTCACCTCCCTCAACAAGCTAATAGTGTTTAGGAGCATCCTAGGGCTTCCTCAGAGCATCCGAGCTCAGGGTATGTAGCAGAGAGCTCCTCCAGGCAGCATTTACAACGCTCCACATAGCCCAGACTTGGTCTCGGATTGCAGCCCCCAATTGCTGCTGTCAGTCAGATTAACAATTAGCATCAGGTTAATGCATTTCCAGTGTTCTCGGGAGAGGATGGAGAAGAAAAAGGAAGCCTTAGGCCCACTTTACCTCAAGTCCACTGTGAGACCACAAGCAAACTTCCCAGGTATCTAGTTTCCCAGGATATTCACCACCTCTGAAATAACCAACGCAGCAGGTAGAAAAACAAGCTCCTCCAGCCCTCCTAGTCTAAGCGTACAGCTGCCCTACCTCTAGATTTCCACAGAAAGAACCTAATGGAAGAACACATTTCACACAAACCAAGCCACTCTCCCTGCTGCAAGAAGCCACCAACATCATGCACAGCCTCTCCGTTCTTTTAACTCCTTCACTGAAGCCTGACACCCAACACATGTGCATTGGATCTGCACCAGACAAGGTTGATTCAGCCTAACTCTTTTATGTCTCTTGACTTCTGTACCCCCATGGGATTGACACTGAAGGGCACAACAGGCCAAATGCCTCCTCAGCCTCCATGCATACGGCTGCACACTGAGCTGCCTCTTCTAAGGTGATGTGCAGCACACTTATTTCAGAAACACTTTTGCCACCTGACGCCTTACAGTCTCAGGGGGATCAAGAGTAGAGTCAGAAACTAAAGATCTGATTCATTCAACATTGGTCATTTTCCTCCAAAAAAGAGAGCCTGCCTGAGTAACAGGATAAACCATGTTCAATCTTGGAAAGCAGCATGCTTAAAGCCCAAGGTGTGAGCTCTGTGGACTGCTCAGTCCTTTTAAACCAATTCAAGAGACTGCAGAACAGCAAAGAGCCCTTAAAAAGCCAGAGAAGGCACATATTGAACCCCACAAAGGGTTCCCCTACAAGCACTACTGCCCAAAACATCCAGCAGCTAGGACGGAGGGACAGGAAGCTTGTATGGGCACAGGGCCACAGCACACAGAGCTGTGAAAACACCCAGCAGGGCCATGCCTCAGCATAACTTGAGGATACCTCTCTCTTCACTGAGAGAGACAGAACCATCCCAGGACAAGGAGCCCCTTCCCCAGGAAATCCACTGATTCGTGTGCTACAATAAGCTAGACTCATCCAGCACAGCATCCTGGGCTTGGCCAGTCAATTCGACCTGTGCAGCACTTGGAGCCAAAACTGGAGGCATCTAGTCCTGGAAGGCCTGGAGTTAACAATGCTGCATGCTTGGAGCACTGGTTTACAGGGTCTGCCCAGCCAGAAAAGCAATCCCAGTGCTAAGAAGGCTTATGTTTCTGGGGTGTTTTAAAGCCACTCACATTCCCCTGCACTGCCAAGCCCACACTAACCCTCCCTGCTGCTACTTTCACGCATCTCTAGCTTCATACTTGTAGGGCAGCAGTGATGAGGGACAATGGCTCCCCAGGTGCTCCTCTGCAGGGCTGTGCAGTCCTGGGCACCCTTCTCAGCCAGGCCCCAGGCTCACCCAGCAACCCCACACCCAGCCCCAGGGTGCCCTCACCAAGGGCTACAGGTTCACCCACCATCTGGGTCCTTGCTGCACCTCCCCCACAGAGCAGAGCACCCTGTTAAGGGTGGGCTCCAGCCTACAGCCTGCCACAGGTAAGTCTACAGTCCCACAGCCTGTCACAAGTGGGCCCCCATGCCACAGCCTGCAGGTTTGGGGCCCCCTAGCCCTTCATGAGTGAGCCCCAATCCTACAGCCTGTCACAAGGCAAGCTCTAACACCATAACCTGCAGCCTTTGGCCCCAGATCCACACAGCATCATCACAAGATCACCTTGGCCCTACAGCCCATCAGAAGTGGGCCAAAACTCCACTGCCCCTCACAAGTGAGCCCAAACTTTACAGGCTGCTACAAGCAGTTCTTGGTCCCACTTGGTGTCAAAAGTGGGCTCCAGCCCCTCAGCCTGTCACAGGCAGGGCTGGCCCTGCAGACTCTCAGGAGCAGACCCAAACTCCACAGCCATTCACAGTCAGGTCTTAGCCCCACAGTCCCAGAAGAGCAGGCCCTAACCCTACAGCCTGTCACAAGGAAGCTCTAACACCATAGCCTGCAGGCTTGGCCCCAGATCCACAGAGCATCACAAGATCACCTTGACCCTACAGCCCATCTGAAGTGGGCCCCAGACCCACCTGCTGCCACAAACAACCTATTAGGAGCACACTATCCTATCCCCACAGCCCTGCCAGCCTCATTCCCGCCCATTGCCCTATCCCCACAGCCCTGCCAGCCCCGTTCCCGCCCACTGCCCTATCCCCACAGTCCTGCCAGCCCCATTCCCGCCCACTGCCGCACAGGCAGACGCAGCCCTCAGCCCACGCTTTACTTTCACTGTAGCTGCGAGAAGGGATCGGCCCTACATTAGCATACATTATCATACGGTGCTGTGCACGCTGGGTAGTACGGCTCACCCTGGGCTAGGAGGAGAGCGCGCAGCGAAGAGCTATATATGCGGAAGAGCTGAGGTAATAGCGTCCGGGGGAAGCTCACTGCCGAGGTCACGTGCTGAGTGCTTCATCACTCCTGACCACGCCTCGGGGAAGGTCTGAGGGAAGGGCCATCCGCGGCTCTAGCAGAGCTCTGCCCGCGAAGGGGCGGGTGAGCCACCAGCAAGGGGGGGCGCCGCGCAGGGCTCAGATGGGCAGGAGAAACCGAGCAGGGTGACGCGGCGCTGGGCAACACCCACCCGCGGAACCCCGGTGGATGCTCGTGGTCCCGCGGTGCTTTGAGACAGACTCACGGCCAGCGATTGAGTCCAATGGGTGAGGTGGGGCACGGGCTCCATAACCCAATTCAGACTACTCTCCCCCGGACAACTTTTATGGATCCGCTTTCTCCATCGTTATTAGGACTTGAAACCCCCCCAAACACTCAAATTTGGTCCCCCCGGGCGACGCATGGTGGCACCCTTGTGTCCTCAACTCCCCTCACAAAACAATCACACACGCACCATTTGGGTTAAAAAGAATGCTGTTGTTTTTCTGTGGGCAGTAGGTTGGGGTAGCGGCGCTGGGAGAGCAGCCTGGGTTGGTTGCGTCGAGCAGTGGTGGCAGCCAGCTGGGAAGCAGAGAGAGGTGGTGGAAGAGGTTGTTCCCTAAAAACATGGACCTGCTGTCCTCAGGATGCATCCTCCCCCCCCCCGTTTTCCTCCATCCCACAGTTTATTTACTTAGAAACACCTAACTATTATACCCAAGGCTCGTGAGCCCTATATGACCATGCCCATAGCACATTGCAGGCAATCTGGCATCATCCCAAAAGCCAGGAGCCGTTCTCCTTCCTCACCCCCTAAAAGCCAGGAGCCATCCCTACTCACAAAACACAGGAGCTAACCTTGCCAACAGCCAGGAGCTATGTATCTCACTTTTCCCCCATCTCCCC